>WIQG01000389.1:0-129013 GCA_014925785.1 Mycena galopus ATCC 62051 | reverse complement strand
ACCTCTGACGCGTCGTTGTATATCTAATAGAGTATTAATCTCGACAATTGTTGGCCGAGGATCGACGATAGGGCTCACATAATAAGCAACCGCTCCCCCACCGCCAGCTGGAGAAGCGCAAGAAGGATAACGACGCCGAAGGTGATCTTCGATTCAGATATTCTCCAGATGCGCCATCCAAAAAAAATCTTCATTGTCCATATAAGTTATGGGTTTACGTTTCGAACTATCTCAAGTACGGTTACCTGCACTATTGCTCCAATTATGCTCGAAAGGATCGGGACATTGAGGAACCCAGTGTACAGCCCATAGAGGGCAGGGATATTCCCCCAGCCGTAGACAAACCACTGAAAGGCGTCGTAGGTAGCGGAGCATGTCTGCGCCCAGTCGAGAATATAAACAACATATACTGCAATTCAATTCCATCCGTCAGAGACACATTATGTGCGAGAGGGAAATATTCACCGATGATTTTAAGAAAGCGCCTGTCCTTTGGGAAACTGATGTAATATATATACACTTGAGTTGTGAGTACACCGAGTAGGGCCCAGTTGAAAACGAGGCCAAGAAGCCGGGGGCCTGCTCTACACTCGAAACTTAGCGTGACAAGTAGCGTCCTTTGTTCGAATTTAAAAGTACTCACAGGAAGATTATGTCCTCCCGAGACGGGTTTGCTGGGGTGGGGTAACGGCGTGGAACATTGTGGAGAAGAGGGGATCTGACAAGCAGAACGAGAGAAAGCATGCTCCTTAAGTATTCTGTTGCTGAGACTTGTGGCAGCAAGACAGCTTCAACACCCAGACGACATATTGGTGATACAAGGCGCCTCGATTCGTAGTAATCAACACAGGACCAATGTAAATTGGACGACAGCCCGAATTTTGAGGCGGCAAATACCGTGAGGGAAATGAATTTGAGGCGTTGGACGTCATCGATCACAGCAGTTTAACGCTGGAATGACCGACGGAAAGTTGCCGATTGGAGTTGATATTAATATTGCGATGAACAGACACGGAATTGAATGTCCTTGCGTCCGGTGCGTCAAGAACATCGTGCTCGTGGCGCGGGAAAAATCGAATATTTGACGGAAGCGCTTGCAAAATGTCGCCGCGACGTGAGGTTATGGGTTTTCACTCAGCGCCGACCTTGTGCTTGTGGAGTTTCGAAAATCTGTGTTTCGGAAATGTAGCTCAACAAATGTGAGTTGTTTTGCACTGGTCAAGACACAGCCGTGGTTAAAACTTCATGTCCTCGCCAGCCGTTCCTGGAGCACATGTTCCAATGCTATTTTTCACAGGCTTCTACAGATACTCGTTTAGCTCTACACACAAATACTGCATCTCTAACCTCTATTCGAAATTGACACCTCTAATAACTGGCGCCCACTCGTCCATCTTCTCGAGCACCTTCTGACATTTGACGCGCACATCGTTCTCCGCGTCCTCGCCGAGCACCAGGCGCCCAGGCCAAGGCCGGCCCTGTGCGCTGCCCTGCCCGCGCACCACATCCACGACGGCCTCCATCGCCTTTGCGGGGTCTCCCTTTTCCTGAAGGGCACGTTAGTAATGAAATTGAAAGTCCATATCGTGACGAAAGGAGAGAAAGAGGAGGAAATAACGCACCGTTCCGCTCACGCTCGCGAACCTCGACGCACTCACCGTACGGATCCGCTCATAATCGTCTATGGGGTTCGAAGTGTGGTACGCCTGGCCGTAGATGCCAGTACGGAAGGCGCCAGGCTCGACGAGGAGGACGCGCACGCCCAGCGGCGCGACTTCGACGGTGAGTGTTTCTGCGAGGGCGTGCACGGCGGCCTTGGACGACGCGTATGCCCCTGCGACGCGTTGTGATTAGCACCACAAATATTTGAATTGAAAGGACAACGTACCCAGTCCCTACAGAAAAAAATGAGTGAGATCGAGAACACTTCAAGACGAAGAGCAAAACACACGACAAGCTCTGGCTTCCACGCAGAGCGGCTGCCTATCACAACGATCGTCCCGGACTTTTGTACGCGCAAATGCGGGAGGCTCGCTGCGCATACATCCATAACGCCGAAGAAGTTGACCTGGAATTGTTTGCGGAGTAGGTCAGACCTGCAATAACATGAGAGAAGGCGATTACGGATAGATAGTAGGCACACACCCCCCTCCTCAAGCAATCCGGGATACCCTGCTCCTGCGTTGTTGACCACAACATCAAGGCGGCCCCATACGGTGGCTGCCTCGGCGACGATCGCAGTAATGGCTGCCGCGCCCGAGGTGACGTCTAGCTGCCGCACGCAGACATTCGGGTTCCCTTGGAGGTGGTTGATAGAGTCTAGTGAACGCGCGGTCGCGATAACGCGGTCGCCGCGCGCGAGAACAGAAGCAACGAGGCAGTTCCCAAAGCCAGAAGAGGTTCCTGTAGTGCATATGAATTACTGTTGCACGCGGAGAAGTCTTGGACGACCTGTGATGAGCCAAACGAGGGGTGTCGCGGAGGCCATTCTATGTTTTTCGTGGGTCTTACAAGTTTGAGGTATTGGGGTAATGAAGACAATGAAGACCGCGCTCGGTCAGACTTCGGTCAGGCAGCATGCTCGGCCACTCCGACGGTAGCCGCGTTCATAGACGCCGGGTGGCCCAACGTTAACCCGCCCTGCCGATTCACCGAGACTCAATTGCTCTCATGAGACTCGTTAGATCCGTTGGAGACGTAGGAGAAGCCAAGGGAGTCGGGACAAGATGGGCGTTCGTGCAAGTTTAGGTTACGATATTTTTGCCTTTGATTCGAGTCCAGAGCGGTCTATCTACTTCGGCCCGCGTTATAATGCAAAATACATTTATGCTGCGTGCTGCTACATGATTCGATGTGCGCGTCTAAAGAGTCAAGACTCAAAACTAACACTTCCAAGCCGAGCTTGAACATCATCCAAATTATCCAGCACCCTCTTGCATTTTGCGCGCACATCCCTCTCCGCGTCCTCGCCGAGCACCAGCCGCCCGGGCCACGGCAGTCCACGCGCCCAGTTTTCACCCCGCACGACGTCCACCACCGCCTCCATGGCCTTTGCCGGGTCGCCCTTCTCCGTCCCAAGCAGGGACCCGAAGCGCGCAGCGCTCGCAGTGCGCACCTCGTCGTAGTCCGCGATGCCGTTCTGGGCAAGGTACGGCTGGTCGGAGATGTTCGTGCGGAACGCGCCGGGCTCGACGAGGAGGACGCGCACGCCGAAGGGTGCCACCTCGACGGTGAGCGTCTCTGCTAGTGCATGGACGGCGGCCTTGGACGACGCGTACGCCCCTGCGCCCAGTCGGTGGTTAATTTTAATCTTAGGTGCGAGGAAATTTGCTTCGCACCCAGTCCCTGGAGAAAGCCTGAGCTTGAGAATCATCAAGGGGGTTGAAAACGACGCACAGGAATCTCGGGCTTCCATGCCGAGCGACTACCTATTACAGCGATCGTGCCGGACTTCTGTGCGCGCAGGTGCGGAAGACTCGCCGCGCAGACATCCATGACGCCGAAGAAGTTGACCTCGAATTGTTTGCGGAGGAGGTTAGACCTGCATGAAATAAAATGATGAAGGAAAGGAAAGCGGGTACGCGCTCTTTCGGAGAGAACAAACATACCCTCCCTCCTCAAGCAGCCCTAGGTACCCCGCCCCCGCGTTGTTCACCACCACGTCCAGGCGGCCCCACACAGTGGCCGCCTCCGCGACGATCGCCGTGATAGCCGCTACGCCGGCAGTGACGTCCAGCTGAAGCACGCGCACGTTCGGGTTCCCCTGGAGGTGATTGATCGAGTCCAGCGAGCGCGCCGTCGCGATGACGCGGTCACCGCGCGCAAGGACGGACGTGACGAGGCAGTTTCCAAAGCCAGATGAGGTTCCTGCATGAGCTTAGCGCTGCTGTCGCGCGCCAAGAAGCTTGAAGGACCTGTGATGAGCCACACCAGAGGTGTCGAAGTCATGTCGTAGAATGCAGAAGCGTTGGGGCTGAAAGTCGTCGAGGTATGATGCTTAGGACGGTGAGGAGACAGTCATTGAGATCTCAGGCGCCGTTTATAAGCCGTGAGTTGGCGCGCGAAGATCCCCCGGATCCGAGCCGCTTGACAATCATATGCCATCGTGGCTCAAAGGAGATGGGCGCTGTAAGTTTGGACCGCAGTACGCCGCGAAATGAAAAATGTTTCACTATTCAAGACGAAAATGGTACATTGGGATAATAATTACGACTAAATGCAGGTCAGAAACCACTGAGATCACAAAAGAAACTTGCTCACCGCAGCCTCCGCGCGCTCCTTGTTCAGCTGCTCGAAGAACGTTTGCACATCCGCCTCGCCCACGACTTTACCGTCTTCTGCGAAGGGGCGGAGGTACGCGCGGAGGTTGTCCCTGAAAAAATAACGAAAAAAATATCAGTCTGCAGTCAAGGGTAACGGAAACGAGAAAGAAAGCGGAAAAGAGCTGCGCAGACCCACCGCATCGCGTTGAAAGCGAGGATTCCGTCGATGGCACGGTCCCGCGGAAGGCGTTCAAGTGCGCGCATGCCAAGCTCCTCGAGCGAAAGACCGGAGTCGGGATCCTCAGGTGGCTCGTACGTTTCTTCCTCCTCCAACAAGTATGGGTGTGCTTCTAGAGAGGGCAGACACTGCGTGGCGTTGGCGTTAGCATTCCTCTCTGCAAGTTGGGAGAGAAAAAGACTCACAGAGTCACATCGGCACCACCGCGCACGGAAGTTCTCGGTGAGAAACACGTCGCCCGTGCACAGCGCTGTGTCCCAGTCGAGTTCTGCTGTCGTCGTATATGCTCCTTGGGCAAGCGGTTCGATGGGCGGGGCGAGGCACGGTTTCGCAGAGGTCGATCCAGAGGATTCCGACCTTGCGCGTTTGGCCGCGGGCTCCTCTGTGGGAAGGGCCGCGCGCTTCGCGCCAGCGCTCGCTGAAGACTCCGAGTCCGCAATCACGACAAGTGCATCAACCTCTTCCGGCGAAGATTCGTCGCCCAGCCGTGCCCACGGTGAGCCCACATCAGCACGCACAACGGTGATGGCCCCGGGCGTCCCGACGATCCGCCGCAGGGTGGGGATCGCCATGACGCAGGCGCGGCAGACGAAGGCGTCGTAGTCTTCTGAGGTTATCAGGGGCGGAGGGAGGCCGGACGAGGACGCTTCTGAGGCACCGTCGTCCCCGGCCGTTGCATTCTCTCCGGTCGCCCCTTCTTCCTCTGGTGCGGTTTCGGTCGGTGGTGGCTCACGGTGATCAGGCTCTGGGGTGGGCGGGCGCGGCTCCGGGCGCGTCCGGAGCATGCAGCAGGACTCGTGGAACCAGTCCTATTACGCGTTGAGACCAGTCAGACGTGTTAAAGCATGCAAAGGACCTACTTCACACGAGAGACACTGAATCATCGTCTCGCGCTCGGTTTTCGCGTCGTATGGTCGTCCGCAGCGGCAAAATTTAGCTTGGAAGTTCTGACCATACTGGTTCGACGCGTTAACCGGCTCTTTTTGAGTGTGCAGCGTGCAAGCGTGTGTTATAGCAGCGGTGGGGCAGTCACAGCGGAAATTCCTCTTAGGAAACCTGTGGAGCATTTCTGAGGACAACAACGTTCAAGGTCTCTGAGGTGAAGTGACCCACAGCTCAATTTGATTATGGTCCGTATGGCATGCGATTGAACATGCAGAACAGAGCCCGCGGGCTTCGGGGCATGTAAGACAGAGGTACACCGCTTGTCTGGGGTTTATCGTCAAAATAACGCGTTTAAAGAGTCGGGTATCGGCGTATAGCATACCTAACAGCTCCTAGAGCGTATGTACACTGGGAAAACTGGTGCGGCAAGGCCAAAGCCTTGAGTTTGCTCAGCAAGTTAAGCACTGAGAAGGTTAAATCCCAAGGGCACTTACAGCTTCTTGGATGAGCTCATCCTGGGATGCCACGTACGCTGAAAGGGTCTGAGACATCAGCTTCGACGATTACTCTGTCAAAATGAAGGAGGGTATGCTCTTGTGGTTGTGGTTCTGGGAAACCGCGCTTGGTCACATCCGTGGCGCGATGTCACGCCTTGTGACTTCTCCTTCTCCTTGCTCCAAACGATTCTGAGAAGATGGAACACCTATCGGCGGGTCAACACTGCGAGGTACGAAGCACAGAAAAGACGCAGAGGAAACTGAATCGGCAAATCGCGGCCGCTACTAAATAGTTCAAGTACAAAATTATCACCAAACTTGCTCCTACTTCTGTGGTATCAATACATTCGCTTAGACCTTGAATACAATAAGGTCAGCTAGGGGATGATCCACGTTACCGAAGCTCTGGGGCCCTGAATCCTTCTTTTTTCGTCTGGGAAGACCTCACACCCCAACCGCCTGGTTGATGCCGTCGAACAAACCGACGACACACATCTCGCCCAAACCTCACCACACCATCCGTCATCCAGTTCGGTCCTCCAAGACAACTTCGTATCTTTAGTTGTTCCACTTTCACTCTGTCGTAGCGACTGCATAGGAATTGCTTCGTGCTTGCTTGGGTGGTTGCTCTCTCGGAGCGTCCTCTGGTACCTCACGTCGACGCTCCAACCCTCGCTGGACGTTCCCCTCGACACGTTCAATATCATCATATCGCAGAATTTGTCGTACACCTCGATGGGCTACGCTGCACCGCTCTTCGAGTGCACCTCGCCGTTGGCGGCAACCTCATCTCACAGCGGTGCACAATCCTCGCCATCCATGATTCCCCTCTGCGCCATCCCTTTCATCCTCGTCTCGCCAGAAATCATCGCCGTGGATGCCAATACTGACCAGGCGCCGTAAAGCCAGCGCACTGTAAGCGAGCACATCAGCGGGTATCGCAGGCGACGACAGCTACGCACGTCCTTGGCACTTAGATAATTACATAAATAACCAAAAAATTACGAGCTCTCCTTCACTGTCTTGGTCGACGTGTAACCTGCGTGTAACTACACTTTTGGGCCAGGAGCTCTGTTAACTGTTGAGGCTTGGTTGAGGCTGTACCGCCCTCTCCAACGGCACACAGGCCCGATATTACGTTGACCCTTGGGCGAATCAAAATTCATCAAGTCATGGATGAAACTTACTGCACGCGCTCAGCGCTCAGCGCTCACCTACGGATCCATCTTGCTGCGCCTCTCACTACATTACAATGAAATCTTCTGATGTGGCGACCGATTTAGATGCTTCTTGGAGCTATGTCCCTTGTGTTCTTCTTCTTCTCCTCAAATGACCTCGCAAGAGAGAGAGCTGCTTACCCCCCTACGTCCCAACCGCCTAGTTGACAACGCCGAACAAACCAATGGCAAGACAGAACTCACCCCGACAGATCTCACTACACCATCCGCCATTCACTTCGGTCGTCCAGGACGACTTCGTACCATAACTGTTCTCCCGCTTTTGCTCTCTCTCGTCGCGACTGCAGGAGTTGCCTCATGCTTGATCGGGTGGCTTCTCTCTCGGAGAGTCCTTTCGCCCAGCTCGGCAGACGAGGATGCCACTTTCCGTGGTGCACTCATTGCTGCCGAGGGCCGACACAGCGATGCAGATGTAACGACCATGTACGGGCTCGCAATCTCGACCGTTGCGGTAAGTTTTTTGTTCCGTTGGCCCACCAAATATTAATCAATGTCTCAATACTACAGGTTCATGTCGTGGCGTTCACAACCCCAGTGGTGTTGGGTGTCTACTCCTACTGGTTAGCAAGCATGTGGATTCGTAATCAGGAGAATGGGCGCACCGACGCGATGCCGACACCCGTCCAGTACGGACTGCTTGTTGGCCTGTGTGGATCGTCCGGCTTGATGAATGTATACGACGCGGCCAAATACATGCTCCAACCACGCATGAAACGACCCGCAGTCTCATCTCTCTTGTTTTCCGCCTTTACTGCTGTTGCCGCAATTTTGTTTATAAACTATGCTCTTTCGTGCGTGGTTTCCTTCACTTATTTCACGCCGACTGATCCATATATGGTACAGCATCGCCGATCTCTGGTTGCATACCACTGCGAGCACATTCACGCACACTGATATCACGCCGATCTTGACCGATTCGCTGGCTTTGGTTGGTAGCCAATTAAATACCACCCTCTGCCCTGGACCCGTCCTTGCCTATGTCCTACCCTCCAACGTGCAAAACGCCAACTACAGCAATTGCCTTCACGTAGACATAGTCTCGGCCTCGTCCCCTGTGTCGAGGTGGGGTAATGCTGAAGTCATCAACGAGGCTGCGGCCGTGGTCAGAGACAGCAGCGACATTTCACAGATTGTATTCGCTGCAGACAATCTGGCCATTCTTGTTCCTAAAGCTCTACCCACCGATGTTGCTGCGCTGCACTTCAACACATTCGGTCTCAAGGCCCAGTGTGGTCCGGTGACAGACTGCGAGGTCGACACCTTGCCGGAAAGCATCCTTTTCTGCCCATCCTTCAACCCTCCGCTCAACATCAGCTCGTTAGCGCCAGGAACGGTGGCCAGCACCGTAAACCAGTACAACGTATCCAACAACGCTATTATCTTTGGTACCGCTTCGGACACAGGATACCCACTGGATTCTCTCCTCAACCCTACTGGCGCACAAACAATGATGTATTGGGAAGCGTCACCCAACACCATCGATTTCCCCACGTTTAATCAAAGCAGCGGCTGGTATAATATCCAGCGCGACGATCCGACCATGTACGCGTTTTACGTCGGTACTTGCACCATCACGGCGTACAATGTCTCCGTCTCGTACGACACGCAGACCGACCCCTCTGGTCAGTTTTCGCTCATCGGAAACCCAGAGCCATCAAACTTCAACACAACCTCCGCGCTCCTAGCGGGTCTGGACCCTGCGTCCCCTAGTACGCAGCTCGCGCAGTACCTGACGTCGACGCTCCAACCCTCGCTGAACGTTTCCCTCGACACGTTCAATACCATTCTGTCGCAGAACATCTCATACGCCTTAATGGGCTACGCTGCGCCACTGTTCGAGCGCACCCCCGCCGTCAGCGGCAACCTCATCTCGCAACGCATCATCAGTCGTTATCCGCTGGCTCCCCTGTGCACGATTCTCGCCATCCTGTACGGCTATGCGCTGCTCATGCTCCCCCTTTGCGCCATCCCGTTCATCCTCGTCTCGCCAGAGATCGTCGTTGTAGATGACCACGCGCGTGAAAAACCAATGCGCACGGTGACTGTAATCGAGTACGTTATGGCCAGACTCACGAATTCCCTCGCGGGTATTGTGGACCGATCGCAGGTGACGACGGCGGGACAGCTGCGCGCGTCGTCGGCCTCCAACGCGGAAATAATATTCAACGAAAGCCAGCATGCGGAGAGATTGGGGATCAAACCTGTATGGGAGGAGCTGGATGTGGACAGAGGGGATAATACATATCTGCTGCGTCAGAGAGTACAGAGACTGAGGATAGATCCGATAAGTCAATAATTAAATAACCAAAAAATTACGAGCTCTCCTTTGCCGTCTTCGTCGATGGGAAACTACTCTACGACTACAATTTTGGGCCAGGAGCTCTGTTCGCGGCCTCGCGCCGTCACAGGCGAGAGGTACCTGCAGTGCATTTAGCACCAATGTCACACCTGTGACTCTCTCCCTTCTTGCTTTGCGACTAGTTCTCAGTTCACTTGGTCCAAACCGCCAAAAGAAGCTCTTGTCGGAATTGTTTGAGCACGAAATATCTGTGGAATAGGAAGAACAATCGGGATACTTCAGGGTCCCGTTCCCAAGTACAAGATAACACTTGATCCACTTGATCCAATTGGCATCCAAGGAACGGAATTTCAGAGGACAACTCAAGAACGTACAATATCGACCCAATCGATCTCTTTCCCAGCATGGCGCCTCCAGCAATTCCTACAAACAAGCCTGACCCCATTATCCTCACCTTATTTGCCAATCGGTTCATGAGCGTTGCAGAGGCTATGGGCCGCAGTCTGCAGCAGACCTCCATCAGCACTAACATCAAGGAGCGGTTGGATTTTTCTTGTGCGCTGTTCGCTCCCGATGGCGACTTGGTTGCGAACGCCCCATTTATCCCAATCCATCTCGGGTCCATGAGCTTGTGCGTTTTGCTTAGTTGCATGCCGGACTGTCTTGACCAGCTACTGCAGCGCGGTCAAGTACCAGATGAATCTATATGGAAAATCTCTGAAGGAGGGCGACGTCCTCATGACCAACTCCCCCCATGCAGGTGGCTCGTAAGCGCGATATGCCGTCTTGAAGCTTCATGACTGGCTACAACTCTTTTATATTGCAGTCACCTGCCAGACATAACGATTATCACGCCCGTCTTCGATTCTGCGTCGAAGGAGATCATCTTCTTCACCGCGTCGCGCGGCCACCATGCCGACATTGGCGGAATCCTCCCGGGCTCAATGCCTCCGACCTCGGTGAGCATTTTCGAGGAGGGCGCAGAGATCGTCAGCTTCAAGATTGTCGATGGCGGAATCTTCGATCGCAAAGGGCTAATCGAGTACATGGTGGACAAACCGAGCCAGTACCCCGGCAGCTCTGGGTGCAGAAACATCCGCGACGTAGAGAGCGATCTCAAGGCGGTATGCGTAAACCTCACTCTCCATACCAAGACTGATATGTCCTCCGTAGCAAATCGCCGCCAATCATAAAGGCATCCAGCTTATTCATGCAAGTGCGGCTCTCATTCCACTCGAATGACCATCAATTTAACGAATCTGCGTGGCAGTCGTGGAGGACTACGGGCTGGCGACTGTGCAAGAATACATGTATCACATCCGCGCGAACGCCGAGATGTCCGTACGGAATCTCCTGCGCGACGTCGTTAAACGAACAGGCCAGACCACCCTCGAGGCGGTAGACTATCTCGATGACGGCTCCCCGATCCAGCTTAAGGTCGACATCAACGAGTCCGACGGCTCGGCGGTCCTAGATTTTTCTGGCACGGGCTGCGAAGTGCGTGGAAACCTAAACGCGCCTATATCTGTGGTCCACTCTGCCGTGATATACTGCATGCGTGCGATGCTAGATCTCGACATCCCGCTCAATGCAGGGTGTCTTGTCCCGCTAGAAAGTGGGTCTTGTCATTTTTAGAGCTCAGCTAGGCGTAACATTCCGCAGTTAAAATTCCTCCCAAATCCCTCCTCTCACCGTCCCGCACAGCGGCCGTCTGCGGAGGAAACGTCCTGACATCTCAGCGCATTGTAGACGTCGTGCTGCTGGCGTTCCACGCCGCCGCAGCCAGTCAGGGCTGCACCAAGTACGTCCTTGTTCATTCGTTGTTGATGAGGCAACTAATCATCGCCGCTAGCAATCTGACCTTCGGCGCAGGCGGGAAAGACAAAGATGGAATTAACATTGCTGGTTGGGGATACTACGAGGTGATCCACAATCCGTACTAATTAAATAATTCGTGACGGACTTACAAACTTATTTTCCTCCAGACGATCGCAGGCGGTTCTGGTGCTGGACCTGGCTGGCACGGCACGGACGGAGTGCACACGCACATCACCAACACCCGGATAGGTTATTGCCTTGATGTTTATCGGCGGGTCGACATACGCTTACCCTCCTTCATTAGGTGACGTGGAGATCCTCGAACGGCGATACCCTGTCCTCCTCCACCAGTTCGCACTCCGGCAAGATTCGGGCGGGAAGGGCGAGTTCCGAGGTGGCGAAGGCGTCGCGCGCGAGCTGGAGGTGCTTGAGCCCATGCAGGTATCAATGCTCTCCGAGGTGCGTTCCCCCTTGCCACCATTCTCGTCGTCTTTTTCACTCATCCCATCGCATTACAGAGGCGCACCCGCCAGCCATACGGCTTGGAGGGCGGCGGCCCCGGCGCGCTAGGACGCAACACGTGGGTCAAGAAGCTACGGAAAGAGGACGGCGACCTCACAGACGAGAACGGCGCCCTTGGGGAACGGTATATCAATATCGGCGGCAAGGCTACAGTGTGGATGGGCAAGGGCGACCGGCTGTTGATTGAGACCCCCGGCGGCGGGGCGTGGGGTGCGCCGAAGCACGATGGTGAGAGGAATGAAGTGCCACATGCCAAAACATGGGAGCCGCGTGGGTCGATTGCAGAGAGGGCCGCTGCTCAAGCCGCCTTCTGAAGTCCCCGAGATAAATGTATTACAAGAGAAATGTACAGGAAAATAAATGAATGTAGGCGTTTGAACTTATCACAGATCTAGCCCACTTACACGGTAGCCTAGCTAGAGTGCCAGCAGCGAACGCGGAAGTCACCAGGGGGAAATAATGTTGGTAACCCTTCAAGCTTCAAGTCTGTGCGACTGCTCCGTTCCGAACTATCCGCAGCGTCTTCGCCAGTGCCACAACCAAGCCACAGCGGCGCTCCGATTAGCGATTTCCATTCGTCCACGGTTCAGCTTGTCTCTCCAACGGCTCGCCTCGTCTCACCATAACCTGGTCGGATTTCTTTCGTTTCAGTCAATTGAGTCGACACTGCTCGGCGAACAGCGAAACTCACGGAGGAAGTGCCAGCGTGCCGCGAATCTTACTTAAGCTTTCAGCCTGTGCGATAACCCCCAGTCCTCCAGATTTCATTTCATTTCAGAAAAATTAAGCAGAGCTGTATAAGGAGAGCTATATGAGGGAGGATGGTGACGTACCGTTCGCACGGAGGTACCAGCGCGCCGCTAATTTCAAGCTTTCAGTGCCAAAACCCCCGGGCTTCCAGATCTCATTTCATTTCATTTCAGAAAAGCAGTAGAGCTATATGAGGTGGGACTTCATTTCATTTCAGAAAAAAAGCAGAGAGGAAGGATGGTGACGTACCGTTGTTCGAATCCACATTCAACGCACCGTTTGCACGAAGACGTTGTTCAAATCCTGCTCGGAGACTCAAGGAGGAAAAGGCGGGATTATACTGGGCTAACGAGGCTTGCGCATCAACTAGGTGCGTGAGAGATAACTGAAAAAATATCGGTGCGAAATTACCATATTGACAGTTCATATTTCATACACAGTTGACATGTTTTCATTTTGTGGAAGAATTCCGATCCAGAGCACTCGGGGCATTTCGTGCTGTTAAGCTGTGGTGGTATAAATCTTCCTTCGGCGCCGGGTACGTTCCACCCCTCTCTTTCTTGCCCCAAATCTCTGAGTTACCTCCCCCACTTTGGAGTTCGGACGCCTTCAACAACACTCGGAAAGCGAAGCGGACCCACCTGTGGAGCTGCAGAGTCAAACTTTCAAATCTCCTCAATCTGAGAGCGACATGTCGGTGATGAGGTGAGGCTATTGGGTGTCCACACCGGTTTCCTCATTGACGCGGCTTTTTTTAAGCTCGATCCCTTCCACGCTGAGGTACGAAGCCAGATCTGTGCTCTTCAACATCTCTTTATATGACATACGGCACAATACTAGCTTCAACTCAAGTCCAGGCCAGTGGCGGTCTGATCTCACGCACTCCCGCCCCCGCTATAATTTTTCTCCAATCGAGCTTTCTCCGTCTCCGACATCCTCTATCTCGTCTTTCAGTGACCATGGCCCACACTCCCCAATGCCGCCAGTTGATGCGGACTTCTTGTCGCTCGACCGGGGTGGCGCTTTCGATCCGAGAGAAGTGCATGAACCACAGCACAACCTCCTCCACCCGCCAATGTTGCCGCCCGCTTGGGATGGAAACCTCGCCAGCCCCTCATCGGCCGAAGAATGGCCTAGCCAGAGTACCGGTGTCATACCGGACCGCATGGCTTCACACCGCGACAACTCTGGTGGACCACCCAGCAGCCTGTTCACGGCTACGTCACCTCCTAAACCGTCTTCCTTCATCGACCCCTACGTATTCCCATTAGAGCCCCCATTGCCGAACTCCATTCCCGATTTGCAACCTCCATCGACGAATATTCTACTAGTACTGGCCGACATTCGCCATGATCACGAGTTTTCAAAATTCAAGTACCGAGTGTGGTTCATTTGTTACATCTGGAAACATGCCAGGAAAAACAAGCAAGGACCGCCATGGTCGGCCATAATCTCCGGAAAGAATGGAGATTTATGGCTATGGGAGGAAGGGGATGAAGAATGCGTCGAAAAATTTGCCGAGGATTTGGTAGGGCCGCACCATATATCAGCGGTGGACTGGAATGATGCTTGTCTGGCTCTCAATATGCGCGTATCTCGTACGACGGTGGTCGCGAGTCCGTTGGCACACCTCACACCCCTAACTCGACTTCACTTCATTGCGTGGCTTGTGGGGGCGGGACCTCTACGAAAGGACAGAACGTTAACATTGCACGATGTTTTCGCCAGTGTCCACATGCTAATTCGAGACTGGGGCACTTCGATGGTGCTCAACGTTTCCGATACTCTACATACTTGTTTGATGTGTGGAGTTTCGGGCATATTACCCGTCTGGCTCGAGACCATGTTAGAGGTATACTCCCAAGAGGACCTGGAATCGCTCCCCTGGAGCCCTCGGTGCAATTGCCTGCGCAGGTGAGCGCGCAGATGTCGCTCTCTTATTTCTATTGAGCTCAACTATCATCTTTGTAGTCAGCTTGGTACTGACGCCAGTGCGGATCCAGGACATTGTGGCGTTCGACTGGGGATAGATTCACCTGTGCTCCACGTGCTTTATGAGCTCGTTGTCCCTCCTTGGCCTCTCCTCCACTGGGTGGCTTTCCGTACGGTCAGCATGAATGATGGAGCTGATCTACCAACCTTTTTGGACATCGTCCGTGGGCCCGATCAGGATCTCTTTGCCTGGGATGCCGATAATAATTCGGAACTTTATGGAGTCCTTCGGAAAGACGACATGCGACTTACACTATATTCTCAAGATTGGACTCGATTCATGCTCGAAATACCCCTCAAAACTTGGCAAGAAATTGGGAACATGACTGGGGCCGAAAGTCGCAAAGTCTACTATCCCGATGATTTGAGGATTCGTGTCGCCGCCGTGTTACTCAGATACTCCGCCACGTCCTCCTCCATCGAAAACATTCTTGCGCCCCTTGACATTAGTGTCGAACACTTCCCCCTGACCGCTATGACCTGTGTCGTAGATAAAGACTGTAGGGAACGGCCGAAACTGGCCAGCTTCGACTCCATCGAATTCTGGGCCAGTTCGAACGTGGAAAAATGGTTATTGACAAGCAGGGAAGATTTCTGTCGGTCCATTTGGAATTCTGGAACAACATCGGGTATTTTAGCGCGAGTCGAACAGATGTACATCTTTTTCGATGTGCTCCCCCAGGTCAGCTAATTGCTTGTACTCGGGGATTTGGACTCAAATTCACATCTAATAATAGAACTTGGCCATGTATGCATGTTCCTTATCCAGAGTTATACAGGATCAGGTTTTTCGACGGGATATCTTCCTGCGCAGTGCCGCCGACCTTCAACATCCTTGCCAAGACTCAGGTCTTGAGAGCGTCGCGACTTGCGAATGCAATTCTCTCGTGCAACCGTACGGTCATCACGGGTACGCGCCATTCTGAAAGACACATGTGCATACTGTTTTATTTTTCTCAGACAGCTGATCGATTTCCTCTGCTCGGACCAGTGGGAACTTTCGTTCCTGTTCTCCCTCACCATGTATCGTTCGCATGTATATATTCTGCTCAACTCGGTAAGGCGGTTGGTATCGCTAGAGGTTTGTCTTGTGAACACTTGCATGTCGTGCTGTATGCTGACATTTCCAAAAGACTTCCTCAGCCCACAGAATCTCAACCGATGTCTACGAGCACATGAACCGTGACCTTTCTAACGTCGTGGCACGATTGGTTCTTTTCCTCCGCGATTCGGAGTCATACAAGGAGTTCTTAAGGTGCCGGGGGACAGATGCGCAGCGACTATTGGATTTTTTACAAGATGTAAGCACTTCAAATCTAATGTCACAAAAAAGAGGTTCCGACCGTGTGAACAGCTGCTCGATCTGGATTCCTTTTCGGATACCTTTTCGGTCGTTAAGCCGAAGATATTTCAAGCTTTGTTACGACTTTCGGATGCTTCGGGACTCCATCCTCGATGCTTTGATCTTTTTGGATTGCAAAGAGTTGGTCAGCGAGTCGCGGGAGGAGGATTTGGAGACATCTGGAAAGGAGTGATCCGCGGACACACCGTCTGCGTAAAGATCATGCGGATTTTTGACGAGTCAGACATTCAGGCTGCACTCAAGGTTCGCTTCTCTATTTCGCTTTTAAAAACCAGTCCCTCAATATATACCCAGGAATTCGGCCGAGAAGCTGTCATTTGGCGCCAAATGTGTCACCCAAACGTACTTCCTAAGGCTCCAACCGTTTAGTTTTCGTTTACAGAGTCCCGTAAACTAAACGGTAAACGGTTCATAAACGTTTACAAATGTTTACAAAATGTTTAAAAACGGATGAATTTGACGAAATATATTCATTGAGTGTGGAACGCAGGTAGGTGTGACGGGGTTGACTTGAATAAGTCAACTGGAAGTTAGCTTCTCTATTTTTGACTTTTTTTTTTTGACTTCCACCGTTTTCACCTGCTGGTTCCGTGCATCCACAGGTGGGTATCAAGATGGAGGTGTACTAATGCGGGACTGGGTGCATGAATTTCCAAGTACCCATACTGGAGATTCATAAAGATTTAGATTTTTGAAGAATCAAGACTGCATCGTCACTTCACACTTTCCATCGACATCGGTGTGGTGTGTCACAGCCGCCGGCAAGCGGAAGTCCGAGATGCCCGGAACCGACATCGAAAACCAATTGCGAGGCCAAACGTAGCATAGGACCAGCCTTGATTTAAGCTCAAGATGAAGTTTAAACCATTGCTACACAATTTCCGACTCAAATTTGGTGGCGAGTTGAGCTGAATGGTCGGTTGAAAATCATCAAAAATATTACCCTTTAAACCTTTTTTAAACTGTTTTTTTTACTGTTTACCGAGGTCCGTAAACTAAATGGATTATTAATCCGTTTACAAACGTTTAGAAACGTTTGGAAACGAAAACGGTTGGAGCCTTAGTACTTCCCTTTTTCGGCTTGTATTATCTGGACAATAGGTTGTGTTTGATCTCCCCATGGATGGAAGAGGGGCACATCCTGAAATTTATCGCAAACAAGAAGCCAACCAATGCAGAACGTCTTTCACTTGTAAGTCTTATGTGAATTCAACCTCCTTCATTCATCATTTGTGTTAGATTTTGGACGTCGCCCTTGGGCTCGAGTACTTGCACGAACAAAAAATAGTACATGGAGATTTGAAAGGGGTATGGAAACCAACACACTCTCAAATTATCTTGGCTGACATGGTTAGCTTAATATTCTCGTAACGCCCTCGCGCCGGGCATGTATTGCTGATTTTGGGGTCTCCTCAATCGCCAATGCCATAAGCGTGCGATTAACCCATTCAACGGTCACAACGCGAGCGGGTACAGCACGCTACCAAGCCCCTGAACTATTCCAAGTAGAAAGGCCGGCTCACATTCATTACGGTTCAGATATTTACGCCTTCGCTTGCGTCTGCTATGAGGTGCTAATCTTGTTTTTCCTTTGCCCCAAACATGAATAATCTCCTCCCCAAGATAAACACAGGAAAAATTCCGTTCCATGATTTGCAGAACGATATGGCCGTTATGATGAAAGTTGCTAGCGGCCACCGCCCTCCACAACCAATGTCGTGCTCGGGGACACCAGCACTTGACGGCCTGTGGGAGTTGATACAGAACTGCTGGGATGGGAAACCCGAGGTTCGTCCAACAGCTTCTGAAATTGTCAAGCGACTGGCAGGCCCTGTGATTGGGGCGAAAACAACACCATTCACTCCAGACTGGGATGATAAATTCACTTCGAAATTTCGCCGCTCATTGCAATGCCCCTCTCTGCTGCCTTCAATGGCCAAGATTGAATGTATGCTTTTTGGTGATGGTTAGTTCATATTGGCAGTAGTCTAGATATACTCTGACCTTGTAATATAGCTGATGACAGTAAACTTTTCCACCTTTTCAAGGGGAAAGCATTATTTACCTTCAATCTAGTATGCCCCAAATGTTTCCCAAATCAAGAACCCTCCAGCAGTAAGAATGAAAAAGGTGCGATCCATTTGTTTCGCTACTGGCTGTTTATCATTCCCCAGTTCTATTTCCACCATTACGGCAGATCAAGCGTCGATACTCCGAAGGGGAGCTGTCAGGCTCGATGGGCAAAAAAATCGAAACCAGGTTGGATCACATCGAGATAGGAGTGGTCTAATGGTTAGCCCTTTCGACAGCCGACAGTGATGAGCTTCGATCCTATGTCGTCGTTGATGAATCACGAGCAGGGCCCGGTGAAGGGCGCAGGCGCGACACCATTAACGTTTGTTGCCGCTGCAGTGGTGGTTAGTTGGTTTTATGTGGACGCACTTTTGGGAACGCGTACTTCATGCATTGGGTAGGAAGTAGGAGCGGTCGGGAAGGGATTCCACATCTCGGGATTATTCCATAGACAGAGAATAGGGACAAGGAAGGCGGGGCAATGGAGAACTATGGGAGGTGGACCAGAAATGTATAAGAAGCAAGACATACACTCTTGGCGCCTTGGCTGGAACAAGACAACTGGTGTATAGAAGCTCAAAACCTCGCAAGACAAATGATTGAGCTCACCGCTCTGGAAATGAATATTTCTACGACTGTTGCTGAACCGTGGGAACAACTCACGACAAATGCTTTTTCAAACATTTTGACCATAGGCATGAACTCTTCCTCAGACCAACCTCAGAAAGTGTGTATATTCTTTGTATCATAACCTCGTATTGGATGAATTCACGTTAACGTTGTGATAACGGAAATTTTCTTTTTGAGCTTAAGTCGCGGCTGCATCCTTTGCATCATATATCAAGCGTGAACATAGCCCCCACTGTTTTACTGGATCAGTCAACGAACCACGAGTCGCACATCCAGAGCACGAGCTTGGCACTTTTGAATCGGAGAATCTCACCATTTCTTGCGATAACGTTTTTTTCCCGCACCGTTGCTTCTTGTTCACAAATTTGATGAAGAGACAAAGAAGGGGCAGTTATTCTGAACCCCTCAGTCCGTTCCGAATGCGGATTGTGTAAGTCATGAGGAAGACGAAAATGAGCTGCTTCGTTAATTCACGTGCTCTCTAGATTCGCGAGCACGTGATATGTTGACGCGCGAAGTGACGGTCACAGGTCACACACGTCGTCGCCCCCGCCATGTCTTTGGACTCGCCATTGACGCTTACGACTCTTCTCAATACGCTTCATACCCATCTGCAATCTAACCTGCAGTCGATTCTTCCTACCCTACATGCCCAGCTCGGCCTCCCACCATCCGCACTCGAAGATGAGCTCAAGAACCTCCAGCAGCAGCTTATGCGCAGCGTAGAGGCCCAGATAGACTTGCGAAGAAAAGAGGTGGAGGATTGGATGGAAAAATGCCAAATCATCGAGGCGGAGTGCGTCAACTACGCCAAGGCGCTTGGGGGAAATGGCAAGGCTACTGGTAGTAGCCTCGGAGAGCTACGGAAAGAGAAGGTACTTCCGGTCAGGTACGAGATGGTCACAGAGTACCAGGAGAAACTCAGACAGGTGCGGCCAAGGGACTAGCACTGGAAGACGTTCTGATTTCTCGCTCAGTTATACCATACGAAGCTTGAACAGATAACGACATTGAGAAACCGCCTCAGCGCGCTTTTGCGTACCTTGGGCGGTGAATTCTACTCGCAAGACATTATGGACGACGATGGGGAATATCGGGACGTCACCCCAGAACGCTTTTCCAAGCTCGAGAAGGAGCTTGTTCGCGGCAAGGGCGAAGTGGTCAGTTGCCACTCGTAACTACTACTACTCGCGCTAACTTCCAAGCAGGCCAAACGCCTCGCCCATCTCTCTGACACCTTCATTCAAATCGATTGGCTGTACACAGAATTAGGCATTGCGCCCCCCATCTCAGACGACTCGTGCTCACCTAGCACCAGCATGCGCAGCAGCATTGACGACCCTTTCCTGGCCCCCAGCGCCACCGAGGCCGCGCACTACCGCATCCTCGCTGACTTTATCGAACAAGCCAGCTCCCTGCCCGAAGACACGCCTCCACGCTTAGAAGTCGAGCCTACGCACGCACTCATAACATGGGCCATGGACTTGAGGGCTTCCCTGGAAGATACGAAACGCCGAAGAGAGACCCACATCCAGGCGATGTACGATCAGCTCGAAGGCCTTTGGAGGCGGCTTGGCGTCGCAGACGCGGACATGGACGCATTTGTTGAGGCGCACCGCGGGAGCACAGAAGAAACGGTGGGCGAATACGAGGAAGAGTTAGAGCGGATGCTTGAATTAAAGCGCGAACGAATGGGCGCTTTCGTAGGGAGCGCCCGAGAGGAGATCGAGAAATTGTGGGACGAGCTGATGGTCGGTGAAGAGGAGAGAGGACAGTGGTTCCCGTTCTTTGATGGTCGGTTCTTTTTTCTGGTGTTTTGTGTATCTTTCTGAATTGATCCCTCAGACGAGCACACCGAAGAGCTGTTGACTATCCACGAGGACGAAATTAAGCGACTCAAGGAGGAGAAACGGATGAAGGCGCCGCTGCTTGCCGCGATCAAGCGATATTTCGACATTTGCGAAGAGGAGAAGGAGCTCGCTGCAGCCGCATCCGACCAGTCAAGACTTCTCGGACGTGGATCGCGAGATCCCGGGCGTCTGCTGCGCGAAGAGAAAATGCGCAAACGGGTGTCCAAGGAAAAACCCAGGGTACACGTCTCCTTTGGCAGCTTATCGCATACGCTAACATGAAAATTATCCCCAGCTCGAACAAGACCTCTTGGCGAGTATCCCTGCCTGGGAACAGGAGGCGGGCCGTCCGTTCTTGGTCCACGGCCAGAGCATCCTGCACATCCTCATGCAGACCGTAGGCGCGGCGGACCAGGAGAACGCCGGTACGAACGCCAACGGCAAGCGCAAGCCATCGCCCTCTGGCCGAGCGACGAACGTCCCCGCACGCGCGACGACACCGACACCCCTCGGCGCATACGCCCCGCGGTCAGGCGTGGTCACTCCCGCCGTGCGCCCTGCACCCGGAAGCAGCAACTCCCAACCCACCAAGCGCGCACGCACGGACTCCGTGACGCCGAGCTACGCGTTCAGCAAGCCGGCGCCGCTGGGCGCGCACCGGGGCGGGAACAGCGTCCCCCACCATATTAATTCGTCGCCGTCGAAGATCCCGCTAAGTCGCACAACACCTACGGGGATTCCGGGGCGGGCTCGCGCACCTGTACCGCCGTTTGGGATTCCGAAGCCGGCGGCGGGGAATCAGGCACAGTATCACGCGCTGGGGCATGGACGGGGGCCGACGACGGGGTATGGCGGGATACGAAGCGCGTCGGCATCTATCTCCACCGCGTCTATCTCGAGTGCAGCGTCCTCGTATGGCGGTGGAGGGAGGTATGCGAGCGCCAGTAACGACAGACTGGCTGCGAAGGCCAGCAGGGCGAGGCGCGAGAGCTTCAAGCCGCGAGCGAGCGTAGACGCGGATTTTGGTGGATCTCAGCCAGGTGTACGATGGGGCTTTGAGGGCGCTATGGTTAAAGAAGAAGAAAACGAAGAGTATTGAAACGGTCTTATGTATGATTTTGTATCCTTGCTGTAACGCCTTGGCCTGCATTGCCCATGCTTGGGCCGCTGGATTTTGTGTGCCTCGTCGAGTCTGACTGCTGTGCCCTTCTCGTAGTTCGATGCGCCAACTGTCTTTTGCTTGTCATCCATGTTTTCTAGATTGTGTAATGGCTGCGGGGTGATCGATGATCTCTCCACCAAGTGTTTTCTTGGGTAGAGGCAAGGTAGAGGCGAACACAATATACGAGAAGAAAATTAAGGACTAAAATGTATTGTATAACTATGTAATAGGATCATGAAAGGTACCCGCAGAGCAAAAATGTGCATGGGACCCTTCGATAGATTCATAAAAAGATATGTAGAATAAGTACAAACATGCAAAGGTATCTAAAGATGAGATATAGTTTCCAGGAGTCACCACCAGTCCAAGTCAGTGTTCGTGTTCATCATAAATTTAAATATGAAGGATCTCCAGGATGGTAGGCGTAAAAAAAAGGAAAACTACAATGGCAGCACAGCGATGATATGAGATGAGATGAAAGAAACGCACGAGCATCTACTCCTCCTCTCCTTCGTCCTCTTCCTGGATGGGTTGTCGGAAGGCCTGACCGCTCCGTCCTGGAGGGAGCTGCCTTCGCGCCGCCGACTCGTACAGAGAATTCTCGGGCGGTAGCGGAGTCGAGCTGGCTGACGGCGAGTGCCCCGCTTTGGAACCTTGCCGCGCCCCACCGCTCCCTCTGTCCGACGACGTGGAAGAACCGGATCCGCTCCGACTCGTGCGCTGCTTGGGTGGCCGATGACCTCGTGGCGCAGGGGACAGAGTCACGGTCTCGACGGCGGACGGCGGATGGTGCGACGACGACGACCCCGCCATCGACGTCGCCATCTGCCCCAGGCCGCCTGCAAAAGCGGGAATATCGTCGTCCTCGTCCACCCAGTCGCTCTCGTCGCCAGGGCTCCCGACCCCTACCGCGCCCAACCCCAGCCCCGCCCGTCCACCACCCGAGAACACATCCCGGATCGTTGTCGCGTCAGAGACCGGTGATATCGCGAGCACCTCTATCGGCAGGTGCGCCGTGCGCGACTGCCACCCCGGTGGCTCGAGCCCCCACGACTTCTTCCAGCTTGTACCTCGTATGGAGCCATTGAAGCTCGGCGACGTAAACGCACCGGCGCGTTTCTGCGCAATGAATGTCGTGCTCGTCGTGGTGGTGGTGTACCCATCCCGCGACGACCCTCTGGCGCGCGAACTCGGTCGCGAGCCCGACTTGAAGGGTGAGCCGGTGCGGTAGGCCTCCACGTCCGAGTTTGACCGCTGCAGCTGCGGTTGCTCGTAGAACGACGTCGGGCGCGACGACGCGGGCGAGTGCGTCGACGACGCACCGGAATTCGAGCGCGCGTGTGGCGGGCGCCTGCCGCTCGTAGTAGTGGTCGTTGTCTGCACATGCCTTACCACCCTCGTCGAGGACCCGCTGCCCTGGCGGCGGTGGTACTTCTCTATCGGTGACGTCGTCCGCATGTTCACCGACCCCGAGGAGCTCGCGGACGGCGACTTGCGGTGTCGCTGCATCGAGAAGCTCCGGATCGAGGACGGGCGCGACCCATAACCTTCTCGCTCCGAATTCGGCGTATGGCTCCCAAACGACCGCCGCCCAGGCACCGGCGCAGGGGAATCGAGCACGATCATCTGCACCGACGTAATCGACGACCGTCGCGAATTGACGCTGCTAGAGCGCCTCGAGGACGCCGACGCCCTTGGCCGATGTCCCTTCGAGTTCTGGGCGTACTTCCCTCCTCCACTACCCGCACTCGTCCGCCGTTTCACCGCCGTAGTGCTGTATGCCTGCGGCAGCCCACCGCGGTTATACGGTGTTTGCTTCTGCGCCTTGCCCTTGCCAACCGGGGGGCTAGACGAGCCCGCCTCCGCGGCGGCGGACCCTTGCCCCTGCTTGCGCTTCCCCTTCCTATCTTCGTTGAACCACAGCCGAAACGCCGTCAGGAGGTTCGCGCGGTGCCGATGCGAGCCCGAGCTCGCTTTGACAGTCTCATCCCCGTTCCCAAAGTTTGGTGTGGATATGGACGCACGCACGTCCGCGCTGCTCACCCCAGGCGAATTCGCCGGCGTCGGCGGCGCGTGCGCGTGGCCCTGGTGCGACTGCGACAGCGAGTCGCGCGATTGCCCGTGGTGGGTGAGCATGGCCCACGGCGAACCCATGACCGGCTGCGGGTGGTGCAAGTCCTCGTTCGGCGGCGGCGTCGAGGGTTCCTTATCCTTGTCCTTGTCCTTGTCCTTGTGATCCTTCGACGGTCGCTGGGGCGGTGACTTGGTCAACTTCGATGCCGTCGCGGGCCCATAGCTCCCGTGCGAGCTCCTTGTCTCATCACCCGTGGTGCCCGAGCTGCCCTTGCGTTCCGGCTCACGCTTGTCTTCCTTGTCCTTCTCTTTCTCCCTGAACGCCTCACTGGACTTCTTCCTCACAAGCCCCGCCGCCTCGAGTGCCGTCGTCGCGCGCTGAGCAGTCGTGCGTTAGTTGGACAATGAAAGAATCGGCTCGAAAATCTCAATACCTGCATGATGCTGACGCTGCCCGACCTCCCCTTCCTTGACTTCGTGCTTATCGCACTCCCGCTCCCATCTAGCCGCTCCTTCACACTACCCGCAGGCGTCCCCGGGTGGCTCCGCGACGCGCTCGATTCCGCCGTTGTCGTAGAGGGCACAGGGCTCAGCATCGGCCTCGCCACACTCTCCGAACGAGGCGGTGGCGGTGTGATTGGTCTGCCAGCGGAGACTGTCGGTGTGGGCGGCACAAACGACAGCTGCGGCAGCCCGCTCCTCAGCGGCTCCAAAACGAAATGCGAGTACGCCGGCTCGGTCTGCACCCCGACGCTCTTCTGCCCGCGCTCGTTCTGCACGGACGCGAGCACGTCGCCCTCGGTGACGTACGCCTCGCGCTCCGCCGCGGGACTCGCGCTGAGGGTGGCGCTCTGTTGCTGCTGCTCCATCGCGCGCTTCTCCGCCTTGCGCTTCAGCATCCACCACACCGCCCCCGCCGCATCGCATGCGTCACTCAACACGCTGTGCACGATCTGCGCAATGTCGAACCCGAGCCCGCTGAGCGTATTCAGCAGTTCCCGCTCGAGCGGGGTGGAGAAGATGACGGGCGCGGGAGAACTGAGCAGGGACGCGAAATTCATCGCGTGGCCACCGGCGGGCTGGAGCCCAAGGGCATCTGTGGCGCCGGCGGAGGCAGAGACGTCGGGGGTGAGAATCTCGATCGTCTCGTCGCCGGCCTCGTCGGCGTTCTGGATGGACGAGACGGAGCGCCGCTTCGTGCGCGCGGGGGTGCGCGTGACCGGCGGCGGAGGTGCTTTCGACGACAAGGAGAGAGACGAAAGCATCCGGGACGGCGCGGAGGGGGAGAGCTCTGCGTCGTCTTCTTCGGGAACGGTCCCGGGGTGTGTTACGGGCGCAGACAACTTGGTGTGCAGTGTTTCGAGGTCGGCCTTGCGGATGGTGAGCTCGCTGGGCGTGCGGTGGATCGCCGGGCCTTTGTCGTCGAGCTTGAACTCGGGCTCGTCGGGGGTCGTGGGCGTGGAGGAGTAGACGTCAGTATCGTTGGTGAAGAGACGGTTCGAGTCGGAGTTGCTGTCCGAGGCGTCGGTGGTGGAGGAGAAGTGCGACGAGTCGACGGTGTCTGCGGGGTCGGTGCGGACACTGGGCGTGGGCGCGGTAAACCACGCGTGCGTTAAAATCTGTGAAATGGGGAGACGTTTCGTAGGGTCCTGCTGGAGGATGTTCTTTATGAGGTCTCGGGATTCTGTTCAAGTTTAGGCGATCAAGTCCAAGGATTGAAAACGCGACGCACCAATCGACAACCACTCTGGGTCCTCGAATTCACCAATGACAATCTTCTGGCGCATGACGTCTTCGTCGTCGTCGTCAAAGGGGAGGGTGCCGGTGAGTAGACAGTACAGGATGATACCGAGGGACCAGATGTCCACCTCTGCGAATGTGTATTAGCGGATGAAAAAAAGACACGTCGTGGCACGCACCCGGCCCAAGATACTTGCGCCCCTGCAGCATCTCAGGACTCGCATACCCGGTCGTCCCGCAGAACGTCTCCATCAGCACGCCCTTCTCAAACTCCCGCGTGAACCCAAAATCCCCGAGCTTGACACGGCAGCGCTCATCGAGCAGCACGTTCTCAAGCTTCAAGTCGCGGTGCACGATACCCTTGTCGTGCAGATAGCCGACCGCGAGGCACAGCTGGCCGAAGATGATCTTGGCCTCGTCCTCTGCGATGCGGCCCTTCTCAACGAGGTAGTCGAAGAGCTCGCCGCCGGAGCAGAGCTCTGCGACAATCCAGATGGAGTTTTCGGTCGCGATGACCTCGTACATCTGCGTGACGTGCGGGTGGTGAAGGGTGCGGTGGTGGTGGATTTCGCGCGTGAGGGACGCGGACATGGCCTTGGGGATCTGCTTGATGGCGACGCGCACTGAGGTGAGTCGGTGCACGCCCATTCGCACCTTGCCGTATGCACCTAGGAGCGACAGTAAGCAAACCGTAATAGCGAATAGTAAAGTTCTGGCTGCGAAATTAAACCAAAGCCAGAAGTCATGGCCTGCCGAAAACTAGGGCTAACCAGCCATGACCGTCGTGTGCTCTGCTAGTGGCCAAAACACACGTCTAGTGGGTCTTGTCACTGTAGCCAATATTTCGACAGCCAGAATGATCCAAACGACCCGCAGCCAGAGCCCGAAGACAGCCCCACGACCCGCTGTGACGTTTGACTCCGGGCGATATTTCAGCAGGGCCACCAGCCAGCCAACTCCGCCAAAGGCACCGAGAGGCTGGCCGGCCCGCTGATGTTGGAGAGGCAGCTAGTAACGCGACCTACCCTCGCCGATAACCTTGCCCAGTGTGTAGTTACCCACTACACGGATTTTGCTGGACGAAAGCTCCTTCCCAAGCTCGTTGTAGGCATTGGCGAGGAGAGCTTTTTGATTCTGCACGCCTACAGAAGCAGAGTGCTTGTGACCGCGGGCAGACATCGCGGCATAGACAGAGACTAGAGTAAAAAGAAGGTCGTAGGCGCAGAGCCGTAATATGTGGCAGATTCGAAGGGGATTAGAGTACCGGCGTCAAGAGAGAGAGACTTTCCAATTTTTGGCGGATGGAGATGGTGTGATGCGTGACCCGCCTTCCAAAAGGGCAACAGCCTTTTGTTTATGACAACCATCTCCTCTGTATGTCTCGCTGCTCTTTGCGGACCTCTTGTCACTACGGTTAGTCTTTGTGGCGTCCTAATTCCACTCCTCGCCCCTCAATTTACTGCGACAAAATTACTGGCAGGAACATTAAGTAACTGCTGGCGACATTTGGTAACATACAGCTCGGATACGATTCTGAATGCCATGGCGAAAGCAACTGATCATTTTGACACCACAATTCTCCGCAGGCTCTTCTCGATGCACGACGTCATAACACAGCGTCGCAGGAGGCTATGTCTTTCGCAACTCCCGACTCCCCTCTTTCGCCGTTCGCCACGGCCTCTAGCTCGTGACAGGAACCATCTCTATCATGACGCTTTGGACGAAACCACATTGGCGGGTTTCATCAAGTACTTACTGGTGCTCACCGGGAACCAGACCGGCTTTCTCGGTAAATTCAACCGGTTTGACAATCTTGTTAGCCTTGGGACCTTAGGAAAGTGAAGGGGAAGCAAGTTCGTACTGGATATTCAAGGGAAATTTCACAAATCCGCCCCTTGAGGGCTTGGCTATTAGTGTAGAAGTATTTTTAATGCACACGGCCGGGGCCCGAAGCATGGCTGACAGAAACCTCGTTGTTATTCAGGACCGAACTCCCGAAAGGTTCTACTGCGTTTACCTGAACGGAAAGAAGTCTGTGAATACCAAGCTGAGGATAAACTGCACAAAAAAACCGCCACCTCACCAAGCTCTCGGATTGGGACTGGACCGAAGCATGGAAGTAAGAAGCCAATTGCACGCTGTCAGATATACGGTTTCTCCCATCCAAGGTCGTAATTCTTTGGCCTCGGATTTTTCCGCAATCGTTCTTCTATGTATGGCAGCCACAGGGAAGGTGGAGAAAGGAATGGCAACGACTCCTCCGCAATCGGTAAAGCGTAAATGCCTCGGCACAGGTAGGTATTTGCAATATGAATTGATATGTCTCACGGTACGGAAATGTAGTTGCGGCTCAGAGTCAAATGATAAATATTCTATTTGACAACGAAAGCCGCGAGGGAGGATGGGCGCATCTCAGCTACGGAATCATGGAACATAGAGCAACAACTCGAGGGTCGCTCATTGGGGACCAGAAACCCGAAACGACCCATTGAATTCTGTGGCTACTGACAATAAAGAAAATCTCGAGAGCACATCGCCAGCGTCGTACTTCTGACATGGACTGAACCTTTCAAAGCAACAATAGGACTCCATCGTCTACTCACAACACCATTGCAGCCATTTCTTCTGAGGGTTGGGGGCACTGGTAGGTACGGCAAACGGCACCCACGACCCCTCGAAAAACCAGAATGTGTACAAGACAGTTGTGAGGATTTTCTATCCAATTGAATCCAACGCTCATGCTACTCCTGCCAACGCGCCAAGAGACCACTCGAAAAAGGGCTTTGGCAGGAGCTTCAAAGGAGTCTGTCAAAAAATCAGTTGAACCCAACTTCCTCCCTGCATTTGTGGTTATCGCTACGAACTGCTTTGCATCACCCCATTCCATGTCTTACTTCCTATCCATTCCTTTTCCGCATCTTCCTCCCGTCTTTTGTGTACAGTCTTGCATCGCCGCGACCCTCCTGAATCTGCCTTCTATGTCTCAATTTCTGCATATAAAATGCGCGCGGGAGAGTTTCCCAAGCTCAGGACTTACTCGGCCACATAATAAACCAAGTACGAGTTTCTCTCGAAAGCTTTTCCCGCAGACCAATGACCAACCACCACTCCCCAGTATGGCAACGGTGGTTGATGGTGTCTCGCATTTCGCGTGCTCCATCGACGATGTCAGCGGCGGAATCCCAATCAACACCGCCGGCTGGTGCACGAACGGCAGCGACTACTTCGAGATTGGGTGCGACCCAGGCAACTCGCTGCAATGCTTCTACACGAGTATCATCGACTACACGAGCTCCCACAAATTGCAACTGCATTCTGAAGAACACGCTTTCCGATTGTGAGTTGAACATCTGCGAGGTGGAGACGAGCGCGTCGAACATCGAGTCGTGGTGCCTGGCGAAAGGCGTGCCGCCAGACCCCTCGTCTACGACGGCAAGTCCCGGGAGCACGGAGTCGATTTCTATCTTCAATACCGGTTGTTCACGGGGGGTGGAGGACCACTGGAGGTCCAGGCGGCATGGAAGCTTATCGCAGGGATGGTCGCGTTGGTTTTCACTGGTGTAGTGATGCAGCAGCTCTGAAGCCGGCATGGGACCGTTCTCTTTTTCTCTGGGGCTCGTATTGCGGATGATTGAGATTGAATCCTTTATGTATTATGTGTACAATGTTGAACGCGCACTTGATTTTCCATGAGATGAAGCTTGTAGTTCGAAGGTCGCGGAGGCAAAATCAGCTCTGTGGGCAGTCCCTCAATACATATCAGCCCCTCCGAAAATGAATCGAATTTGTGGTCGTTCTGGACCTTGACGTCGTGCAATACCAAGAACCACTCGTGGATCTTTGCGAGCGGAGATGGGTTTGGGGGCGGTCGAAGAAAATGACGGAAATGCTAAATCCATCTGTGGACATCCCAAGCCCAAGTCTCAGCACTGTGGCCTATGCCAGTGCTGGCCTTTCAAGACTGCGGGAAGACCAAGACGAATTCGATCATCGATGTCCCCGACCGGTTTGCGAAGGGGATTACGTAGAAGGGCGTATGTTCACGGATAGCATGGAAAGTGCAGCTTCAGCATCGTGGTAATCATGGTTCGAGAGTAGCCTTTGGAACATGAACGGAAAGAAATTCCAACTCAGCCGGAAGGAGCCGAAGAAAGGAATTTGCCATCAATGCGGCACGCACAGCGTCCGACCTTTGCCAACCACCATGTCCCTCGAGAATTCACCCTTTGCATATCAGCTAACCACAAATTACGTCCCTTCGGATTCTGAAATCCTCCTAATACGAGCCCTTCTGGTGGACCCAGCAGATGAACTAGCACGCATAGATGCTCGGATCGAAGAGCTGGAAGTCGCCCTTGTTCATAATCTCTTGCGCGTCCAAATTGCACATCCAAATTGTACATCAGATTTCTCTGTACGGGTTCTCGTGGATCAAGGGACAGGGATTTACGCAATATCGACTCTACTCTAAAGCGCGTCTTGGACATTAGCAATAACGCTCTCCTTGAACGGCAGCCAACTCCGTCCCTCGAGCCCCTGGAGCAACTTCTCGCCCTCAGCCAGTTCAAGCGTGATCTCGGGCTGGGGCGGGAACTTGAAGTCCTCTACGAACGTGCGCTCCGGGAACGCCTCCCGCCATATCTTGAGAATATCGTTGATCTCGAACCGGTGCGCGGCCGCCCAGATCCGCTTCCCCTCCGTCTCCGTCGAGAGCAGGGCGCCCAAGTGAACCGAAGCCACGTCGCGCACGTCCACCGCCAGCGACGCGGGCTTGACAAAGTTCAGAACATATGGGTCCTTCTCGGAGAGGAAGAGGCCGTTGAGCATGGTGTGTGTGGAGTAGAACCCGGGGGTCGGGTTGAATACCGGCCCAATGACTAGGTCGGGAAGGACGGTATTGAAGGTGTAGGAGGGACGGGCACTTTTGTGGTATTCCCATGCAGCGTGCTCGCCTTGTACTTTGCTTGCGGCGTCTGGTTGGTAATGAGCCTCGCGCTAATCCTCAATAGAGAAGAGAGAAGACTCACACACAAGGACAGACTTCATCGGATGATCATCTGCAGCGGCCTTGGCCATGGTGACAAAATGATCTCCCCACTCGTTCAGCTTGGGACTGATGTCGGGTTGCTCATAGTCTGGCGCGAAAATCGCGATCCTCGACGAAGTGAGGACAAACGACTTGACGGAGGGAACTTTTGCAGCTGCTTTCATCAAACCAAGGGTCGAGTCCACGACACCTCCGACGACGACATCGTACGAAGGCGAGAAAGAGCTGTCTGTTGCGAGGTGGAGAATCCCAGCGACACCTAGTAGGGACACATGAGCCTCTCCCTACGCCCAAAATGCAAATGCAGACATACCTTCCAAAACGTTGTCATAGGCGCCAGGAACGCTGGTGTCTTTCACCTCGACGAGCTCGAACGAGCCTTTTCCGTACTTGTCCTCCAAGTGTTTTGCGAACTGGGCTCCCTTGGAGGCGGAGCGAGTAACTCCGCGGACTTTGTAGCCGTGGTTAATAGCAGCATCGACAACGGCTCTGTTTTATCGGCGGAGCTGTGAGGGAACGGAAAAAAAATCAAGAGAAACGACGTACGAGCCTATGAGGCCTGTGGCGCCTATGAGACATACACGTTAGCGGCGACCGAGTCAGACAAGGAGGAAAACGGAATGACCTGTGACAAGGATGAGAGAACCTTTGGGAATGCGATCGAATGACATGCTTGGGTGAGAGGCGAGGGAACTGAGTATTGTTTGACGGTTTCTGAGGCTGAGCACTCCTCCTATTTATCTGGGAAGTAGGAAACTTGAGATTACTCAGCCCGGGTCGGCAATATTAGCGATTGAATAATTGTGGATCAGCGGTTGATAAGCTTAGAGGTCGTGGGTCAGCAAAACATTGGTAAGTGCGGTAGGTCGTTGTTCGCTGTCCACTGGCAAGGATCTTGAGCGCACTAGGGAAAGGGAGAGAAAAGAAAATAGCAATCCGCTGACTAGCACTCCATATACTTACTAAGTATTGTATACGGTTCGCGGCGCGCACCCCGCCGAATCATAGGGCGGGGATAATAGGTCTGCAATCTGGATCGGAGTACCAGAACACGCGGGTCGACGCTGTCCACAACACTGGCGGATCGACATGAACGTCAATCAATGAAACCAAACACAGCCACAAATGGCTCTTTTAGGGTGTTGAAGGTTGCTCGTCCTACTATATACTGGCTTTACCAGCCAGCCTGTCGTTATTGGCGCTCGCAAATCTACCTCAGCCACCGCCATACGACGACGACGGTGCGGTCGATGGACATGGTGGAGATCGACGCAGACGTGTATCCCTCGATCCGCATCCAGGCGTCGGGCGTGGGCGGGTCCAGGCGGGGCCCCGCGCCGCAACCGCGCCAACGCCCATGTCCCAGCCTGCGCTTGCAGTTTGTCGCATGGTTCTCTTCGCTTAGCAGCATTGAGCACCGTGGATGAGCATAGTGGCTGTCTGGCCCGGCGTCGAGTCCCGTTTCTCAGCACTTGAAGAGAGGACAAGTCGGAAGTTGCCATCAATGCGACGTTGCTTTCAACAATTGTCTTCCCAGCTTTCCACAGGACCACACGTCGTCGTGGAGCCAGGATGAAGACCCCGCTTAACCCACCCGACCCTTTTCCTGTTGCAGCCGCAACCGTCTCAAACGGGCGACTGCTACAGCTTCGTCCATGAATGATGACGCCACTTGCGCGCGCGGGTTCAGATAAGGTAAAGTACGCGGATATACACTAACTTTGCAGCGGATCGCTGTCCGGACATGGTCAAATGAAGTCCCTCTGCAGTCGGTGAACGTTCATTTGAACTACGTCCAGTTTGGTGAAATTGACACATTTCTTGGCTGCTGCGGCGCATTCTTCTCTCAAAAATTTTACGTCCTCAAGTCCTACATTCCTCGAGGAAAACATTGATACAACAATTATTGCGATTTACAAGTATTCAAGCTGTTACTATTATATTCTTCTAATCTATGCGGTCGTGGTGGCACTGGGCTCCCTCTCTAGTGCGGCCTGGGTACCGTTGGCTGAAGGCTTGCCCTCAGTGTCGCCAGAGGCATTGTTGGTGGCGTCCTGAGTTTGCTGCTTCTTCTCCTCAGGATTCGCGAACGGATCAGCTTTCTAATGGAGGACTTAGAAACAGAGAGCGAATATCAGTTCAGAACACTTACAGCGTCCTCCTCGAGCTCCTTGTGCTTCAATTCGCCGGTCATACGGTCGTGACCCTTGGCGGCCAGCTCAGGGTTATGGGTAACTTTTCCCTTCACCTGGTCCTTGATCCCGGTTATCTTGTCCATGAAGCCCTGGATCATAAAATCAGTGAACATGAACACGGCGACGCTGCAACAGGACTGACCGCTCCCTGGTTGTAATTCGGGCCGAGCCCTACCTTGCCAGCGTGTTTCTGCTCGGGATACGTGGAGTCTATGTGGTCTTCTTCGACATTTGCTTGGTCGGTCGACTCGGATTCATTTTCTGGCTTCGTCTTCGTCGCATCGGGTTGGGTGTTGGCGCCGACGGCGGAGGGATGCACACCGTTAATATCGACGGCATTGGAAGAGGTGCGAGTGTCGGCGACGCTCGAAGACGTGCGAGACGGTGTTTGAGTGTCGGCGACGTTCGGAGCCGACGGAGTTTGTGTTTGAGTGGAGGTGGAAGCAGACATGTTTGTATTGCTTGAATATTGCGTACCCAACCGCTTTTATACCTTGTCGGCCAAAAGCGCCACCTCAATGACGCGCATGACGTCTGTGGCTGTGCTATGCGCCGGAGTGATGGGACGCAGTGTCAGATCGGTGGTTATGGTGCGGCGAGTACGGTGCCTGTGGATTTGATTCTTGGGTATTACAGCTGCAGCATAAATAACACTCTGCTAGACCTCTTGAAAGGAGAAATTTCCCGTTTTGGATGGCGGAGGAGTAAATCTATTTGGGGTCGCCATCAGCGTTTGATGCCACAACAACAAGCTCAGCGCAAACTTGTTCTCGCATCTGGACCACTGGTCGATCGTTCCGCAGGTTGCGCAATCCCAGCTCAGAAATATCACATATCCTGGCAATCTTTAGCGGCCGACATGGAATCGCATCAACCGGATTTCCTAAGTGACTCGTGAGCAGCAGGCAAGTGTTCTGCCCGCTATTTATGGTCAACCCATGCGGAAAGGTACAGACTTATCTTGCATGCCACAATGCCGGGCCCGAACGTGCGTTTAAAATATATCTACTTCAGGGGTATACTGACGTTATTTGGATTCTTCGTTGACAGAATTTCTCGGCGTGACACGTCTCTGAGGTTCTCCCGAGTTCATTCCAGGCGTTCTGTGATTCACAACGTTCCAGCCCTAAGCAAAAGAATACATCGCTTGGTATGCATTTACGCGACCGACGACAATCTTCATGCTGGAGTCCGCCAGCACGTGTCTACTTTTCATGTGGATGAAGGACATCTTCGACCTTTTGCGCCTTCTATCTGTCATGAAGGATGTATAAAGCCTCTTGCTCTTGGCGAAATTCTGGGCGTGTGAAATGGCACCCTCTATTACTCGGACTTTACTCTATTTCGCGGCCTTAGCTACAACTACGAATGCTGTCGAGCTAACTTCCCTGGTGAATTTGTTCATAGGCACCGAGTCTGGCGCGAACGGTGGTAGTGGCGGAAATGCCTTCCCTGGTTAGTGCTGCTCATATTATTGCGTTCTTTTTGACTTGCGATGCAGGCGCAGCAATCCCCCATGCTATGGTCAAAGTTAGATTTCTCGTTTCACGGCTCTGGATGTTTGTTTATACTATTTCAGGTCGGTATCGACGTCAGTACCGCTCCGAGGTGAAAGCGACTTTTACTCTCCTCTCACCTTACTTGACCGAGATGGTAGACAAGCAGGATACATTCACGACAATAGTTCGATTACCGGGATCTCCCTCATGCATGACGAGGGGACTGGCGGAAACACCGACGGAGGCTATGGAATGTTCCCATTATTCCCTTTAACAGGTTGCAGCTTTGCTTCTTGCCCGGTAGGAATCAATGCGCGCGCAGCTCTGCGCGCAGCAGGAGCGGACGGTGAATATTTTTCACCGAAAGTATCTCACTTTATACTGACGGTTGCTGCGCAAGCTGCTCAACCCGGATATTTCACCACAACGTTCATCAACGACATTAAACTGGAAACGACCTCAACCAGGCGGGCGGGGCTGATTCGCTTCACGTACCCGACCACAGGCCCAAACCACGTCGTCATCGACCTTACGAACGATTTGGGGCGTTCTTTCGAGGGTGGATCCATTTCGGTCTCTCCGACTGGGAACGTGAAACTCGGTGGAACATTCCTGCAGGTAGGTTAGGGTACCTTTTTCTAATATACTTACTCATCTCCTTGCTTGCAGAGTTACGGCCCCTCGAACTACACCGTGTTCGGTTGTTACGACTTCTTGCCGCCCGCAAGCGTGCAGTCGCAGCCCATCACTGCGTTCGGCACCTATCAGTCGACCACGCTTACGTCTCCCAGTACGATCACAATCACCGCCAACTCTACGAGTCTCGACTTCCCGTGGGTCAGCGACAACGTCTCGCCTGAGCAGGCCGGAGGGCTGATCTCTTTCGACTCGGATATCGTGCTCGCGCGCTTTGGCGTGTCGTTCCTCAGCTCAGACCAAGCGTGTGCCAACGCGGAGGCAGAGGTGCCGGATTGGGATTGGGACGCCATACAGAACGCGTCGGCTGATGCGTGGGAGGACGTGCTGTCGCGGGTGGTGGTGGATACCACGGTCGAGGACGCAACTGTCGTGGAATTGCTGTATTCGGCGGTGAGCGGACTTGTTGCGCGCCGTCTCAAGTGGCGTGCTGAGCGTCTTGGCAGCTTTACCGCGCTTCGTTGGTTCCCGCTAATTTGACCGACGAGAATCCCTACTGGGACTCGCCATATCCTTTCTATGATGCGTTTTTCTGGTGTGTCTGGAATGTACCAGGCTGCTGCCGGTACTGATCAAGTTCTAGCTCTTGGGACACCTTCCGCACCGTCCATCCTCTCCTCTCCATCCTGGATCCAGTCGAGTGGGGCGGGATCGTGAGCGCGTACGTGGATGGCTGGCGAAACACAGGCTTCATCCCAGAATGTCGTAGCAATACCAAGGCGTACAGTCACGGCGAAATTACTTGCAAGACCCCGTTTGGGTAGACACCGGTTAGGCTCGGTTAAGATCGCTGTGCCGCAATTTCTCATGTCAGTCACAACATTCTCGTGGCAGTCACAGTGGCTTTCACACCGGCCTTCGTGCGCTCTTCAATGCCTGCCCAGCGCTCACCCAACCAGGCACGCGCCAAACGCGTTGTGACACAATGCACACCCACCAAGCGAATGGCTGCTGTCATTTACCGCGATCATTGTCACCACGGCTTCGAGGAAATGACCAAGTTCTGGCCCTTTGCAAACACTTCACTCAACGCATCTACTCTCTACCGAAACTACATGCAAGTGAAAGAAAATAATGGGGACTGTTACTTTAACAACAAGAAGGGTCATGTGGGGCGGAAGTTAGAGGCATCAAGATCAACGTCTGGGGTGCGATTCATCCCACGGGCGTGAGTGATCTCATCAACATTGAGGGGAATCTCACCGCTGTCCAATACGTCGATATTTTGGGTCGTGCCCTCATCCCCCTCTACGACCACTACGAAAACCGACGTCACGCTTTCCTGTACTTTCAACAGGACAACGACCCGAAGCACACATCGCGCTTGGCCAAGGAGTGGTTTCGCGACAACGACATTACTGTCTTTCCATGGCCTGCAAAGTCTCCGGACTTGTCACCGATCGAGAATGCGTGGGCGCAGCTGAAGCGCAAAATTCGGAACCACCCTAACTACCCCACCATACAGACTCCAGAAGCGCTCTTCCAGTTAGCGCGTGAGATCTGGTTGTCTGCAGACTTTATTCAGTATGTTATTACTCTTTACCAGTCTTTTCCTCGTCGTTTGGAGCAGTTGGAGCAAAACAATTTTTACTGGATTAAATACTAGATAGTTTGGGTTGTTTTACCTACAAATTATTACATTTCATTGGCCGTCTGCGTTGTAGTAATAAACAGAAGATGGAGCAGCGGACGAGTTTTGATGGGAAATGAATGGCATGACCGGCATTGACAGGCGGTGAGAAATTGCGGCACGGCTATCTTAACCGAGGCTAACCGATGTCTGCCCAAAAGGGGTCTTGCAAGTAATTTCGCCGTGACTGTACGTTCTTCAAAGATATTGTCTCGTCGCACTTACACAGATCTCAGCGGCTACGTGCAAGGCGGGGACGACGGGATGGTCCCGCTGGGTGACTTTGCCGTCAAATACGGTTCCCACGCGGCTGAGCTGGGCGTGCCCATCGACGATCTGTACCAGGCGCTGGTGGATACTGCCGAGAACACAGTACGTTTCCTCCTTTCAGAGTTCTCACCACAGAATTAACACCTCTGTAGCCGCCGGACTGGTACACCGTTGGGCGTCAGAACACTGCTTGGAAGACGTTCGGCTACATACCTACTGACTGGGTCGATCCTTCGGGCGCGACGGGGCTGCCCACACGGGAGGCATCCAGGGCGTGGGAGGTGAGTACCGCCCTTGATCTATGCCAGCAGGCGTGACCCGAGCTAACGATTCCTACCCCAGTACGCCCTCGGCGACTTTGCAGTCCGCCAGGCGGCCATCGCGCTAAACAAGAGCCCAGGCGACGTGGTCAAATACTCAAACCGCTCGATGAACTTCGTCAACATGTGGGATCCCACCGTCACGAGCGACGGGTTCTCCGGGTTCGCGCAGAGACGGTACCCTGTGCGTTTCTTCCTGCCTCCTTCCTTGTTTTAAGATGCCGATGTCTATTTGGCAGAACGGTACCTTCGCCTTCAGTCCGCCGAACGCATGCAGTCCAGTTGACCCCGTTGCGCACTCCTGTGCACGCGGGACGGACAACGACGTTGGTTTCTACGAATGTGCGTATTCTTTTGCCATTTATCTCTGATCACGTATGAGCCGTCTTTTGGGCAGCAAGCTCCTGGGAATACTCCTTTTTCGCTCCACATTCCATGAACACACGTCAGTTGCTCACCTCAGGCTCTTGTTCCAGCATCGACTCACTTTTTATTTTATATTTGAAGTTGTCGAGCTGATGGGTGGACCCGAAACCTTTGTTTCTCGTGTGTACGATGTGCCTCGGCCTCATCACGAAAGATGTGCTAACTGAAGAGCAAGGGACCACTACTTCGCTGAGCCATACTTCCTGGCCGGGAACGAACCCGGGTTCCTTATGCCCTGGGGATACCACTACGCCAATCGCCCCGATCTGAGCGCGCTGCGCGTCCGCAATGTCGTCTACGAGAACTTTAACACCGGGATCGGCGGGTGGGTCCATGTACTATTTTCCGATACTTGCACAGGATAGCTGACTGGGAGCAACCCAGTCTTCCCGGAAACGACGATTCCGCAGCGATGTCAGCGCTGCTGACGTTCCATATCCTAGGACTGTACCCCGTCGCCGCGTCGAAACAGTTGCTCATCGGCTCGCCGCTCTTATCTGCGTACACACTGCGCAACGACTTCTTCGGCACGAGCACATCTTTCACGGTCAGCGGTTTCGACAAGACGGGGCTTACTGCGACACCACCGGCCGGCGCGAGCGTGTTTGTGAAGAGCATCACGATAAACGGTGCACCAAGCGCGAGTTTGTGCTGGATTGACTTTGATGACGTCATCGGAGGCGGGAGCATTGAGATTGAGGTGTACAGTGATGCGGACGCGGCGGCGACCGCAGGCTGTGGGGACGGGCCAAACGCGCTCCCGGACTCGCTCGGGACGGGCGGCTTCCCGGCTTGAATTACTTGGAATAAAAGAAATGCTATGTATTTTTACTCTGAAACTCGTGCGACTCTTTGCGTTTGACCGATACAGAGACGCTGGAGATTTGTTTCAAGTGGGAAGTCTGTGATGGAGACCAAAATCGACGATAGAGCGGCGCTACAGACGACCAAGTGCTGGTCTGAATGGTTGCATGGAATTTCCCCTCCCGGCAAACCCAACCCGGCCTGGCGTCTCCATAAGTAATGCTCCAAATTTGAAAGGCGCTTGAATTTCTTCAGGGCTTTCATAGCCAAATCTCGACTCACCATAAATTTTCTGATGGTACCTGTCTTCACTAAGCACTTTCTGCACTATCGCGACAGGCCCAGGTTACTTGTTCTCCAAACCAAAATTCCGAGCCAGGAATGCTTTTAAGTTTACCCGAGTATCAAGGTTATACCTTCGACAGAAATCAGCTCGGTCGGAGAATGTTACTTAACAGAACAGCCGTCGTTCCGCGGGCAGGATCGAACATGTTTCACGTGACATTGGTTCGGTTTTCGTACCTTCGTCTCACTTGAATCTCTGAAACCATAAGAGACGGGTTTTGCAGTCATTTAGTATCCTTTATGAATGAAAGCCCGGTTAATTTTACAAAGAGGCCGATGCATACCTGTTCATCATACTTATGTTCCGAATTCGACGTGTTCGACAGATGCCTGAACTAGTATCATGAAAAGACAGATCTAACGAGCCCAGATACGCATTACATATTATTAACGTTCGTAAATTCCAGTAAACCGAGTCCGTGAATAGGTAATACAGTGTGGTATCTCATCATCAATCATAAAAATTGCAGACGTGAGGAATTAATTAATAAACATCGACTCAGGATCTGCAGCTGCATACTCCGGGAGCTCCGATATCTGCATCTCGTTATGAATTGCGTCAATCTGCCGCCTCAACGCCCTGATCTGAGCCACTAGTTGTGAATTGGCGCCCGAGTCAGGAGGTTGTCTTGGCGTGCCTGCATTCATCGACTCCGACGGCAACGAGGGGCGCGCCTGCTCCGTTAAATCGCGAATCTGCTGCTCCAGCAGTTCGACCTGCCGCCCGGCCTCCTCCTGGCGTGTCTGGTATAGGACGTTTTTGTCTTCCACCGGCAACGAGGTTTCTGCCAGTGGGGAGGGCGGAACCGGTAGTCGGTCAGCGGTGGTGTACGATAATCGGGGGGAGCCTGCCATTTGGGACCAAGTGTCTGGTTCCCAGCTCGTGTAGATGAAGCCGGCGGTGGGAGTTAAATTTCGGGGAATGGGGTGTTCTGGCCAAAAAGCTGGCCGCTTTTCGTCCACTTCGCTCCCGAAATGGGGGATTGCCGCGGCGGTTCTGCGTCGACGGGCGAAAAAATAAAAGAAGAGCGCAATAGCGCCGAGGAGAACCAAGCCTGCAATGACAATGCCAGCAATTAGCCCCGCGAGGTTTTTTTTCTTCTTGACAGTCGCGATGGTGGCTGGGGCCGAAGAACTAACTGCAGATGGCGACACCGAGCCGGACGCTGCTGAAGCTGCGGGGCGCGTCGTTTGAGAGGACGGGGATAAACCTAAGGACATGGACCTGGAGGAAGAGGATCCAGAGGAAGAGCCGGAGGCTCCGGAGGAAGATGAGGAATCCGAGTCCTCGAACCTGAATTGAAGTTCAGAGCAAAGTTCTCCCCGACATGGAATCGTGCCACTCACGTATACACCGCATAATCAAAAAACAATATTTGGTTCGCGAGTGGCTTGATCGTTAGGGTATGGGAGGTGTTCGCCAGACCAGTTTTCGAATAAAGCAGGACATTGTAGGCCGGGAGGACAGAAAATGCGCCGAGTTCACCGTTCTCCACCTCCGATGGGCCGCCGTCCATCTCGGCGCTAACTCCTGCTCCCCCAAACGCTGCCTCAGGACCTATGTTGTGTTGGGCTGAATTGATCACGATGGTATAAACATAGATAGCAGTCCCTGCAGAGAGATATTTGGACAGTGGATTTTGCAAATAATCAAGTCGTACCTGTAAACTGAAGGCTAAGGTAGTTGCTGTCCGAATACGCAAAGTGGTACGTGTGGTTGAACATGTCCGGATCCGCCGTATTCGGTGCCCAGGTCCCAGTGCCGCATCCTGAAGTGAGGAGGGCGAATACGCCGCAGAAATTGTCGGGCCACCCATTTGGTCCGAGGGTGGGGAGCTGTCCGGTAAGGGAGTCCCCGGACGTGTCGTCGATTGTGCGGTTGACTGAGCCACTCAGAACGCACGGAACGATAAGGACGACCCACACCAGCCAGAGCAAGATTGGCGGACGTGCCGTAGGCTTCCTCAGGCTGGTGAAAGGAAAGAACATGATGCCCAGGTTCCTCGTGTTCGTGTATCAAGCCTGATACAGGGGATGATGTCAAGTGCCGCAGTGGCTGGCAGCCTGTATTAAATCAGACCGTATTGGGGTCGTCTGATCAAATCGGCGCCGGTCTATAAGCGCGCTACTTCACTGGAAAACCGAACGCTTCAATTGAAGAGAAATCGGAAGCAGACGCGAATCGCGGTAGATCCGCGTGTGTAAGCGGGCGGATCAAATATATCGAGCCCAAAGCGGCAATCCCACAACCTTGCAATTATGTTCCCATACCAACACCGCATGAGGAAACGCCGTCGGTAAATGGCTGGTCCAAAACTCTTCAAAGCTGTAGAAACAAAACCCTCGAATGCGCACATAAAATCGAGGTCTGCAAGACTGACGAGTGAGAGCATACATATGACTGTGATCCCTTTCAGCGTGGCGGCCGCCGGCCGCAGGACAACCCGCGGTAGTCCCACACCTTCAACCCAGGGCAGCGATTTTAGAAACTCAGAATCTGAGCCTGAGCGATACATTTAAGGAGACGCCAGGTTACCGAGGATCAGCTACAAATCGTGCCTGACTCTGGAACAGTGCGCCCAAACCAGCCATAGGCACCACAGGCTCCCGTAGTTCCGGCATAGCCGCGTTCGTTTTGGCGCGGGACATGCGAAAGCAGGAAGGGAACAGATCAGAGCGCGAGTAGTCCCAGAGATATTGTATACAGTCCTGGAGCAAGCGGCGACCAGAAAGATGTATAATACAGCTCTCGACCAGGAAGATTGCATTGCAGCGGGGACTCGTGCATCCGCAACAGCCTTCCAGTCATTGTACCCGACCTGCGGGAGGTGCACCGAGGCGCTGCGTATTGTGCTCTGATGAGTTCCTTCTGGACACCTCAGAATGGCCTCCGAGTCAGGGTGGAGCCTCGTAGGAAATCGGATGACCGCAAGGCCAATCACCAATTGTTTCCTTCACGTAACAGACACAGAGTAGTAGCATAGCACACAGAAGCAGTTTGTATAGAGTTTCGGGGCCGTGGAACAGCAAATCCAGTACAAATTTGCCCAGATCTGAAGAACAAGAGCATTCCAAGACAGCGCTTGAAACAATTCAAACCTCGAAAAACCAGGGTAGGTGTAGATTCGCGATCGGCCTCAAGGCCTCATGCACATGAAGGCAAGAAATAAGAAGGAGATGTCCGATTCGCCGAATTTATCCGACCACAGCCTTCGGGGAGCATTGAGGCTGTTCGGTTCTCTCAATCAGAAAAGCCGGCCGTCTCTCTGTCTTTCGCCTTTATCGAGCACAGGAAAACAGTGTTGAAATGGCCGTCATACCCCTGCGTTCACGTCGCATCGCCTGAGCGCTCCCGAGTGCGCTATATATATCTAGCCTGTTTGGGCCAGATCGCCGTTTCAGAACAAACCACATCCACAACTTTCTTTTTCTCCACTACCACCCACGACAATGACTGACCAACTAGTGAGCATCCATCCTGCGAGCATACATTATCAGACTAATCCCCCTGCAGTCCCCAGGTGGGTGCATTGCAGAATGATGACTGTCGATGCGGTTACTGACTGACCCTAAACCCAATAGAACAAATTTCGGGTGCGCACAAGCAGTATAGAACCCGGGAAAGACGCTGACACCTCCATAGAGTTCAAGGAGGCGTTTGCGCTGTTCGACAAGGGTGCGTTGTCGCAGCCGTTATCTATCGCCATCGTGTGAGGGCTAAGCGCCGGTGTCCCCTACATAGACGGTGATGGCACGATCACCACGGTCGAGCTCGGCACCGTCATGCGCTCGCTGGGGCAGAACCCCACCGAGGGCGAGCTGCAGGACATGATCAACGAGGTCGACGCAGACGGCAACGGCACGATCGACTTTAACGAGTTCCTCGCGATGATGGCGAAGAAGTTCCAGGACACGGACAGCGAGGAGGAGATCCGGCAGGCGTTTGCGGTCTTTGACAAGGACGGAAACGGCACCATTAGCGTTACGGAGCTGCAGCAGGTTATGCGGAGTCTCGGTGCGTCATGCTCGCCGCTGTTTCGTCGGCGGCCGCTCATTACCATTTCTGCAGGCGAGAAGCTGAGCGATCGGGAAGTGGAGGAGATGATACGAGAGGCCGATGTTGTGCGTTATCGTTCTTGCTCGCACCGTGGAATGGATGTATTGACCCTATTACCTCAGGACGGCGATGGCGAGATCAACTACGATGGTACCGTTTCTCTTGCTCCTCCCTCCTTCTCGTTCATTCTGACCCCCTACCGTTTCCCCTCCGCCCGCAGAATTCCTCACGGTACGTCATTATTTCGTGCTGCAGAGCCCATATCTCACCACCCCCGCAGATGATGTTGTCGAAGTAATAATCTGGACCCGTGCAGTGCTGCTCAAATAATATTTCGCACTGCTCGTCGAATGTACAACTTTGTATAGTGCAACTCGGAGGACCTTTTAAATTGTGCTCGGGCCCTGAGGAAAAAACCAGGAAAAGATCTGGCGCTAATCAATGCAAGAGACAGCGGTCTTGGCCGCCCGCCGCTGTCACCGCCGGGACTGATTACAATCGCGACACTATCTCCAAGACGATCATCGATTCAATGTTGCAAACAACGATGAGGATCCAGTGAACACACATTTTTCGCTCCATTAGCAGCGGAAATACACGGTCGGTTTGACGAAGCTGTTTCTGATTTAAATTTGGACCAGGCGCCGACGAGCTTTTATTAAACGCGACTTCCGACGTCTGTGACGTCCGAAACCAAGTATTATTCTGTCTTCCTGAGGTAAACGATATTCACAGACGAACCTCCGGATTCTTATCTGGCAGGAATACTAGTCTCTGCTACAGAACTGATATTCCCATGACGAACAAGTATGTATATATACCGGGTCAACTTGAAGGAAATTGGGCTACTCTGCTCCACTACAACCAAGTGCCCGATTGTTGTGAATGACGTTCATGACTAGAGAAGGAACCACTGGGTGGACGAAACGTCTCACAACTTCATGTAACAGCGCCATGTCGATTGTAGTACATACATCGTTACAATACATGGATAGTACAGATTATAACACAAATTCACATAGAGTAGAAAGCGTCTTTCGTCATCGTGCGCAATGAATCAGCTCGTTCAGCTTCACTTGTTCAGCTCAGCCTGGCGCGCCTGGAGCTCCTCACGGCTCTGAACTTACTGTATGAGACTCGGTGTGAATGTAAGAGCAAACTGGACGCACCAAAGGCTCCTCCAGGCTGGCCATGACCTGCGTGGTGGGGACGTGAGGGTCCCGCGCGTGGAACGCCTGCTCGTTCGGGTTGCTCGCGAGCCCGCCGGTCTGCTCTTGCAGGTCCGCGGGGTCGTTGGATTTCTACAATTCACATTCCCAAGTTCAGTACGAACTCGGCAGTCAATACAACAAAAGACGAAATGCGCACAGCAGGGTGGGGCTGGATGGAAAACGATTGCTCGTCGTTCTTCTTGGAGTCAGATTTGCCAGACATTTTCTTGAAGAAGTTGGAGAAGATGGAAGGCATTAGGGTATGAGCTTGGGTATGCAGAAGAAGCGCTAACGTTACCTTTGTGTGAGGCTGGGTCGTGTACTTATAGGCTGGTGAACGTTCGAGTCTGAGATGGGTTATCGATGCGATGACGACTTTGCGCAGCCGATATCGTGACATCATCTGCCAAGCTAGATCCGGTCCGACTGCGGTCAAAGCGTGATAATTTGATGGGGGCGGCGTTTGCCGCCGCGAAAAAAAAAGAGGAGGGTGCTGCATCGACGCGTGTGGGGGCCGCCCTTGAGTTGAATTTTGCGGATTTATTGCGTCGACATTCGGACTCCACAACATTTTTTGAAAAAGCGAAGCGCTCACAGATCTACGTTATTTACAGAACAATGCATTCCTCACCTTCATCTTGGGATGTAAAATTAATCTCACCCTTCCAAACCACGCTCGCTATCTGCACTTTACCTCCGGCACTCTTCCGCAGCATTTATTTATTGGTGGGAAATGTGAAGTTCAAGGGTTCGAAGTGGCTTCGCGTCGCTAGTGTAATAATCGAGAATGGAATCAAAGGAAATATCCGTGGTACTCGCTTGCCTCTCCAACCCTACAATAATTCTTCGACTGTGACAGGACCAATGGCATTACTAAATTGTGCAAGACCGCCCACAGATAACCACGCGTTGACCACATGCGTACCTTTTGTTTTGGTTTTTTTTTCTTTCTTCGATTCCGTAAGGATGACTTCGTTTGCTATGTTTGTCCCACACTACTAGCTAGCGCTAAATGTGAAGCTAAATGAGAGTCAAGGGGAGGGCACTGTTCCAAATCGTGTGGCCGGAATTTATTTCCCGGGCTTTTATATCGAAAACGGATTCTATATCATTTTTTTGGAAAGGCGACCATACTTCGATCGACGCTATTTACAGAACAAGGTGCATTCTTCGCCCCCCTCTTCTTTATTAAGCTCTCCGAAGCCCTTAAATTTCAAACCACGCTCGCTACCTGCACTTTACCTCCCCAACAGTCTTCCACAACGGCATTTGTTCATTTGTTGGGAAATCTGTTCAAGGGTTCAAAGTGACTTTTTTTCACCACCCTTCACCCTTGCATTGCGACCGCGTCCTAACACGCTGTAAATACAACCGCGGGGAATGAAAGTGTTCACGGAGACATCCGTCCTGCTCGCTTGCCTCACCAACCCGATAATAGTTCTTCCATTCGGCGGCGGTAAATAGGACCCGTGGCAACTCTGGTGAATGCAAGGTCTTCTTGGACCAAACCAGTTGGCGGGGCCACAAAGCGCCCACTCTCGCCTGTTCTCCAGCCCAAATTCTGGCCGTTTTCACAATTCAGGAAAGAATGTGGGAAGAATAATGGAGGGGTTACAGAATCAAAAAGCCAAACTTGCGTCGAAAACTTGGCCTCAACGTGACTCAGACCTGAGCCGAGTTGGAACCTTGTATGTGAAACACCTACGCAACCTTTTCTGCTTGAGGTTGAGGCAACGTTGATGCTGCGCATCAACCAGATGCGATATACGGGGCCAGGAAACAAAGTTGGGCACGAAGTTGAGGGATCAACTGGGGCGAAAGTTGGGTGTGAAGTGGTACCCTTCGCACCACATTAAACTTCGGTCCCAGCCTCGCGCAATTGAGGCTTGAGTTGGGACACCAGTTGAACGTTGAGGCTCCAAATCTTAAAGCCCCCGATTGTGAACATCGTTCTCGAGCCTTGAGCTCCTGCAGGATGTGCCAGCATTCATTAGTACCTCCGGTAATTCTCATCAAAATCACCCATGTAACCATGAACACCCCCAAATCTGCTTTTCGTACCGCTCCGTAAGGATGGCCTCATCTGTCGCGACCAACATTATTCCGCGTCTGCGCGGACAGTGGTAGAGTTCAATAAAAATAGACATGAGTCGTCGCATCTGACAATCTCCCATGATCAAAATTGGCTGCTTTTCTACGATCAGGCATTCTGGGGGGCCGGCCGATTTTGCGAAAGGCATCCGAGTTCACCTGTCGCAAAACTGCGGGATAGAGAGTGCGGTACCATGTGGGTTGAGAACAGCGTCATAAGGTGAGCATTGTGTCTAATTTAGCTCTCCGAAATTTCATAATCAATATCTTTGGAGGTATGTAGAGGTATGTAGGAACACACCTCCCACCGTAGATGGAAGCTTTGAGATACAACTTGCTCGACGTAGGTTTCTGCCAGTAGTTCTCGCAGTTGCACGGCGTATTCAGCCTCTCGAAACAAGAAAGAAAATCGATGAGGTCGACTAAAAACCTTTCGGTATGCATGGGCACACGAGGATGCTGCGGCATCCCGGAGCGTACCGCACAGACAACCATATCACCGAGATGTCCGCTAAATCGCCGGTGAAGACTTGGGAGGATAGGAGTTTGGAGGGTCAGTTGCCCACTCAAAAGTAGATATGAACAGATGTGCCAGAACAGTCTCACAAGGTTAAAGATGGCCACACGTCTCACATGGATGATCGCCTTTCCACTCTAGTCCTGCTTGTTTGTTCCCGGATCGCAGGTCAACGCGTCGGCGTCACACAACAAGGTACATTTGAAGATATGACACCTAGTCCTAAAGTCTCGTTGCAAGCCGAGCTGTTCCGAGTCTTTTCTTTCGGCTTTGGCGCGGGTCTTGGGATTTCGTACTGGGTCGATCCCGAAGAAAGTGTCCAAAACTGTGGCGTCGTTCTTTCTCTTGAAGTTTGTCGGTACTAAGTAGAAGGAAGAACGAGTTCAAGCTCCGCTGATCAGATCATGATGACATTGAAATTTTGCGGTGGCGCTTGAGCTGCAAACTCAACCCTTGGTCAGTTGCACCCAATCATCTTTTGCGGTTCAAGTGTCCTCCCTGTGTCCTCCCGAATCGATGGCTCCGATAGGCGACGTGCTGTTAATCTTCGGGCGGATTTCCCGGCCCTCCAAACACTCCACGGGCGCAAAAAACCATCAGATGATAACTCACCATCCCCAGTATTAGAGCATATGACGGCCACTTTTCGATGATGTTGCCAGACGAAAACGGCCCGCTGCTAGTCATGACCAAAGAGATTTTCCGCGCGTGTAATACAAGGCTTCCTTTTAAATCACTCAATGGTAGGGAGACGAATCCAGTTTGCTTGCTCGCAATCACATCTACCATGTTCGCACTCGTAAAGCTTTCGGTCTTGCTCCTCCTCGTTCCCTTCATTTCTGCGTCCCCGACGCCGGAAGTAGTGGAGCGGTCCACTGATGCCACGACCTTCTGTGGTAAGCTATGTTACTGACCACGCGGGTCTGTGCCTGATTTTGTTCCAGGTCAATGGGATACTGCAGTCGCTGGCCCATACTCCCTTTTACTTGACCAGTGGGGCTTGTCTGGTGCGACCTCGGGCTCTGACTGCGCGTCGGTCACTTCTGTGAGCGGCAACACTGTCGCATGGACGACCACCTGGACCTGGACCGGTTCATATCCTCAATTGAAATCTGCTGGGTCATTTTAACGATTTGAAAAGGCGGAACCGGCGTCAAGAGCTTCACGAATATCAACGCTAACAGCGGACTAAACCAACAGCTCTCAGCTATCTCGTCGATTCCCGTAAGCAAACACAATGGGGTCTTTCCTGAGCTTAGTGGCGTCTTTTTTCAATGAAAGACTGTCTGGTCTTGGTCGCAAAGCACCACCAATGTTGTCGCCGACGTTGCTTACGACCTGTTCACATCCACGACCGCCGGAGGCTCTGCGGTCAACGAAATCGTAATTATATCGATCTTTACTTTACCTCCGCATTCTCTCACACGCGCGCGCTTCAGATGATCTGGCTCGCTAATTACAACGCCGGGTGTGTTTCTTCAGCTCCGTCGAGTTTTCTCGACCACTCATCATCTCTGCTTAGCCCTATCTCGGCCACCTACAATTCCGCTGGACAGCCAGTGTTCGTCGTCTAACTTTTCACATGAATTTCGTCCAAACAACTGCTGTAGGCCCATCGTAAGCAACTTGTCTCTGGGAGGCCACACCTGGAACCTGTACTTCGGCTCCAACGGCGCGAACAACGTATAGTGCGCGTCTTTCACCCCTTGATCCTCACTCAAACTAAACCAACCGCCAACTAGCTCGTTCCTCCCTGTGAGCGGCACGATCCCCAGCTTCAACTCGGACATCAAGCTGTTCCTCAACGTACGCTGAATAATAGCTTGACAATTTCTGATTCATGGTAACTCCCTAGTACTTGACCGCCAACCGTGGCGTCAGCACTGCGCAGTACTTGACCACGGCGCAAGGAGGGACCGAGGCAACGTCGGGCTCTGCTACCCTCACCACGTACGTCGTTCTCTGTTCGCTGCTTCATTGGTGACCCATTTTGACGCGTTGAATTTCAACAGGTCGGCGTTCAGCCTTGTTATCAACTGAAACTGGACATTGAGGATGAGGCAGAGTCTGTGTATTTTATGACAATCGACCACTGTTTGGGCCGTTTTATCGAACATTGTTCGACAATTCCCGGATTGCACCATACGTTCAGACTCCTCAGCTTTTGTTCTTCGGCTTCAACTCGAGTCGAAAGGTTTTTGATGCTTGAAGCGGTCCGGGTTGCGCATGACGCCAAGTCACAGGGGTTGAGCTTCTGACTGGTCACGACGATCCCAAGAATCTCTTCTGAAGTGTTCAGGGCCAAATGAGCATTCCCACTCTCTCCAGCGGGGAAAAAAACCAAACACTGGATCAACTTGGGATCAACAGTAACATTATGTAGCTTTTCGTTTTGACGTTTTCTTCCACCTGGGTGCTGGTTCCTGCTCCAACAGAACGCGGAACGACAGAAATGCACCCGCGGCCCGACAAGCGAAGTACCTCCTTGGCATCTTCTGCTCATCTAAACACTGAGTCTAGGGCTGCCTAACTCCAATTTAATGGAGCGGACACTGCACCCTTCACGTTCTCTGGCGGCCCGCCCAGCGAACTACTTCCTTGGCATCTTCTGCTCATTTAAAAGAAGGGTCGTGCGTAGTAACTCCACCTTGAAGAGTGTCTCCACCCATGTTCGCAACTTTTGGGCCCCTTCTCTCCCTCCTTGCACTTGTCCTCGTTTCCGACGCCCGACCCGCGTCGTACGCCGTTTGGGCGGCGGATTCCGCAATCGCGCGCGCACAAGGTAATGGGTTGCAGAACGGAGTCCCACTCGTTAATTATCCGGACGGGGAGTTTCAGGTGTGTCGCTTGAAACATGGTTTTCTTGAACGGTATTATATGGCGAGTTAAACACACATCGACAGTGGGCGCTGCGTCTGCTCTACGAGCTCACCGGGAACAAGACGTATTTCAACTACATCCAAGCGGGGGTTGACAATATCGTGTTCCCGAACGGGACTGTCCATGGTGACTACAAGTACGCTGAATGACCCACTCGTCTTGCTGGCATTGAATATGAATACAAAAGTTTTACTGCATTTTCGCAAGACCCAGTTAGGTATTACATGCTTCAATTTGGGTATTTAACGTGTTGTTGATGACGGACAGGACTGGGCCAACCTTCATATATCTGTGCGGTCCTTCCGCCACCAGAAATGCCCTATTTATTCACATATTGCGTAGATTCCAGGAAACTGGACAGGCGAAGTACAAGAAAGCGGCGAACACTTTCCGTAGCCAGCTCAACGGCCAGCCTCGCACCGCGCAAGGGCAATTTTGGCACAAGCTAATGTATTTCAACCAAGGTGCATTCAATTCACTATTCACGACCTCTGAGTCCCTGAGCTTTATTTCTAGGATGGCTTGACGGGATATACATGGGCGAGGTTTTCTACGCCACGTACACAAGCGTGTTCAATACTCACAACGCGACTGCATGGGGTACGGTTTTATTTTTGTTGGTCCGCATTCCTTTGTTCAATACAACCAACTAGCTGATATAACGTCGCAATTCCAACTCATGTTCGACAACACCATCCAAAAGCCGACCGCACCGAATAATCTTGGCCTCATGTACCGTCCGTCATCTGTTCAATTTTTCAGCTGTTTTACTGATATTCAGCCAGATGGATATGATTTCAGTCACACCGCCGTCTGGGCGTCTCCAGACCGAGGACATTCCCCTGAAGTGTGGATCCGCGCCCTAGGTTCACCGCCCATATAAACTTCAACAGAACCCTCTGACCTTCGCTTCGATTTACTTATTTTAGGTTGGTACGCCATGGCCCTCGTCGACGTCCTCGAACTCGCCCCGCCCACCTCCGGCGCGCTCAAACCAACCCTCTTGCGCATCCTCAACGTCCTTGCCCCCAAAATCCGCGACGCCGCAGACCCCGTCTCGGGCGTGTGGTGGCTCGTCCTCACGCAGCCCGGGCGCACGCTAAACTACTTCGAGAGCAGCGGCGCGACGATGTACATCTATGCGCTCCTCAAGGCCGTGCGATTGGGATACGTCGCAGACGCGGATGGGAGCATCGTCGCGGCGATGCGGAAAGCGTATGGCTACGCGGTGGAGAATTGGGTGATTCCAAATGCCGATGGGACGATGAGCTGGAATAATACGGTTAATGTTGGTGTATTCTCGCTTGTTGTGGATTGCACTATGCTGATTTTTTCTGGAAATCAGGTCGGAAGTCTGAGCACGACAGGCGATTATGAGGTGAGTTGATTCCGTCTGGTAATAATATAGATATTCGGGGGCTGAATTTCTTTTCTGCCAGTACTACGTTAGCCAGGCGGTGGATATCGATGATCTCAAGGGCGTGGCGGCATTCGTTTTGGCTAGTCTCGAGTTCGAGAAATTTTGATAAGGTAGAGAGTTACTGTCGGGCAAATAGGACGTTTGGAAGGAAATCCTACACTCACAGGATAAATTTGATTGAACATGACATATTATTTCAACCACATTTCTTGATTCGGTTTTATTCTTCACAGAAGTATTTACGTGGCTCTAAAGAGCGTCCCGAACATCTCCTTGAGTGGCAGCCAGCTCCGTCCCTCGAAGACCTGGAGCACCTTCTCGCTCTCGGACATGCTGAGGTCCAACGTGATCTGGGGCGGGAACTTGAAATCCTCGACAAAATTGCCCTCCGAAAACGCTTCCCGCCAAATCTTGAGGATATCGTCCAGCTTTGGGCTGATGTCGGGTTTCTCATAGCCTGGCGCGAAGGTTGCGATCCTAAACAAAGTGAGGACGAACGCCTTGACGGACACTCTTGCGGCGGCTTTCATGATCTCAACAGTCGACCAGACGGTTGACGACACCTCAACGACACACATTGAGGCATAGTGTGAGAGTATGATTACAAGAAACAGCCCAATTCCTCGATGACAAGGCAAGGTTTCAATGAGTTGGATTGGTGCCGAGCTGTGCCGCCATGGCACAATGAGGATAACAAATTTTGTACTGGCCAAACATGTGAAAAACATGAAGAACCAATATACAATGTGTTCCATTTTTTGGACAGAACAGCATGTAAAATGTATTCAAATTATGTTCTGCATACCCAATGTCCTGCAGAAGATATCCGAGTCATGGAAAAGTTATTTTGAACATCTTTCAGATATTGAACCAGCAACTATTCAAAACACATTGTAAGTTGGTTATCAATGTATTTCACATGTTTGGGCAGTACAAAATTGGTTATCCTCCTTGTGTGGGGAATTTTCGGAGTGGTCAAGGGTCGCTCCAAGAATGGTGATATATAGTACCCACAGAGCTTGGATGAACAGTCCCTCTGCGAAAGTCTCCATGAGCTATGTACCGGAATATGCAGTCAAAGCTCACAGACTATGTCACCATCGGGCGTCTCGGAAATCGGTTCTCGCGGCTCGGTAGCATAGTGGCGGATGGCGGGATGAGTGCGACTATGCTCAGGGCTCACCTTCATATGTGCTAGTAACTAGGATGCGGATAGACGAGACGAGACGAGGGCACTGCCTGAAGGTACAGGCTGAGTTTCAGCTTCAGAATCGAAGATGGTTTTTTTGTTCAACCTCCAATCAGTCAAAATTAATATTGAAGAAGAAAAACAAGCTCGGAGTTTGCTCGGAGTGGGTTTAAACTTTATTGGGCTGGAAATAATGTTGAATGTCAGGCGGATTGAGTGGCTCCGAATTTATCCGTGTAGATGTTGGAGTTTCCCGCAGGCTAGACCAACCAGCGCCACATGAAAGAAAAATAGGAAGATCCAGAAAATCCGGTCTCTGCGTGAATAAGAGCGAAATTAAAAATACGGACGGAACATACCAAGCCATATATGTCATTGATACAGATAATTATCAGCGCTCGAGTTGCGAAAGTGGCCGGGCCCAGGCTTATATGTAGTCCCAAAATGCGGAGATGGCCGTACATTTGTGCCAAGGATAGAAATGGCGAATGTGCGCCAAGGATGGGAATGACGAAAGCTCGGCATTCACTGTCGCTGTTTCGGGATATGACATTGTCGTTGCGTTTTGGCCAAGGTACTAAATTTAGAACAAAGCGAAGAAATTCAGAGATAATCTGGTCTAGAAAGCCGCGAGGATGGCCGGGCCCAGCCAGACCTATATGTAGTCCAGAATGCACAAATGGAGGTCCGCCAAGATTTCTGTTTCTCCGCAGCTAGGAAGTGTCCGAAATGATTGGTGGATGAAATCTTGACATGGCTGCCTTTTAATTTCGACCGAGGTGCTTTGTGCATCGACCCGGCTTTAAAGTAGGTGGAGGGAATTCAGAGATTCTTGGCGGTTGAAGAATCAAGATAAAAGGCGCGGCCCGGGTGGATGAATACAGTCCTGGCGAATCTGAGAACAACTCTCGCATTTGGGTTTACTTTTAGGGCCCAATGGAGTAAGCAGCCAAGCAGAAATTAAACCTCTGAACTGATGCAAGTCCGGTTATCTCCGCTATGGTCTTACGATCTCGCTGCGCACGGCCGTCCTGCGAGATCGGAGAGCAACACTGATACAGGGATCCCTGCGGTGAATCGAGGTGGTGCTGCTGAAATGTTTCGTATTCGTTACGCATACGCACCGTATCATGATGAACAAACGATGCGATTCAGTGGGCGAAGCAAGCGCATTGCGCAATTGGCGGCTATTGGCGGTGGCCGATGCAAGGCCGACGTCACCATGCGCCGTTCGGCGCTATCGCGGCGAAGGTTGAGATTGATCCATGTCGTCACGGAGAGCCGTGTATGTTTTGATTCCGGTTCAATTAAGGGCGGGTCTCTCGGAGGGTAACCTGGGTAAGTACGGACAAAAAGCAGCGGTGACAAGGTCAATGATGGAGGCATGCATCATGCATGATGTGAATGGTCAATTTTGCAGACATTGGCATCGAGGCAACTGGCATCGGTTGAAACACGTTCCAGGACAAGCGCATTATCCTCAAGCTTGTAGTGCAAAGCTAGAAGAACAATAGGTTGAAGAGGTAAAAGGACAAGAGGAAAAGTGAGCACGTGCTTGTATGTCATATCTCATTGTGCCCATCATGATTGAATCTCTCTTCTTCTGTTTTCTTGTGCTTCAGGAACGCATATGCTAAAGGCTCTCCGCTGTCTATAGTCTACTCTTTGCGATGGCTGGATTCCTTCGCAAAAAGAAACCGGACCCTCCTGCGCCTGTGCGCGTTGCTTCACCCCCTGTCAACCAGGCCAATGCTTCTCCAATATTTTCCCGGTTTGCAACCACTGCCGCGGCGGATTCCTCTGCCCAGCGCATCGTATCTTCACCCATGGTCCTTGCTAGCACTTCCCGGAGTGTCCAAGCCCCGAGAAGCACCAACGGAGGGGGGGCGAGAGGCTCAATGCAGCAGATGGAAGATGCCAAGCAGCCACGGCAGGCTGCTGGACCATCTTACGTTCAGTCGAACACCCCAGGCTCGTTCACTTCTTCCGCTGCTTCTGCTTCGATATCTGCTGCACCCTCATACGCTTCACCGACGAAAAATCGGCTGTCCTCGCCGCCGCCGACTCGGACGCAGAAGTTGCCAGCTGCGGCCGCAACAGCGACCCCTCCAACTCGGCGTTTTTCACATGTTCCAGCCGCAGACAAGCCTCTACCATCCATAAATCCACAGCAGACTTACCCTGATCCGCTCGGAAGCCTTCCCCCGCAGTCCTCTCTGCCGGCAAGTCGTCGAACTTCTAGAGGTGGAGCACCTCCTTCGGCTGCGACCCAGAACCTCCTCAACGGACGCGTAATGAGCGTTCCCGTTCAACAGCCGCATATCTCGAGATCACTCAGTAACGCTAGCCCCAGACCGGGCTCACGCACGATACCCCCTGGCTCCAGTCAAACCCATTCAGCAAACACCTCCTCTGGAGATCCCTCTCGCTATCCGAACGAGTATACACGACAGAACCCACGACACAAGCTCTCCGACGCGAGTGCTACTTCTGGTAGCCCGTCGGCAGTTCCTGGACCTGCTTCCCCGCCGAGGCACAAACCGCCCGGGCAATGGGGGTCCGATGGCCGAGCGCCCTATGCAACGCCGGCGGCGTACCAGGTGAATCTTTTTCCGTTGTTTAATTTTTCTTTCTGTATTGCCGTAGCGGCGATGGATGGATCCCGTAATTGCTTCATGATCTTCGCTCCAATCGCCGCACCGCATAAAACAGACTCGTGCACCGTCATGCCTCTCTTTCACCGGTGCTGGGCGTCCCGGATCTCGCATATCCCGATATGCAGCTGGCCTGATTCGGATGGATTGCCGCTTCCTTCCTTCATTGCCTTTTGTCCATGCTTTATTAACGCGGCGATGTCTTTTTCTGCAGGATCCCGACGCGTCTTTTGCCCTTCCAAACTCAAAGTCAAGAGCGGTGAGTCCCGCCGACGTCATCCGTCCCTTCCCTTGGGTTTTAATAGGCAATATTCCGTTTCACCTCAGGCGGTTATAAATCCTGCACCTGCGCCTCCCTCACCCCCGCCAGAAACCGAAACCGAAGCAGACACCACCACCAACAACAACAACATGGGTGCAACTATCAGCTCGCTCGAGGTCCAGAGCTTCCACCCGGACAACTCGTTCAAAATAAACACGAACCTTCTTCCCGCCCAAAACATCATGCCCGCCAATCCCAACCACATGGCGAGGGCGCCCAAACGCACGCCGTCCGCGCTCGTCAAGGGCAAGCCGTTAATATTCGCGGCGATGGAGACGGTGGATGCGCCGCCCCCACACGAGAACGAGAAAGCGGCGTACGACCCGTACGCCAGCAACGCGTACCCTACCCCATCACCGCCGACGGACGTGGTCAAGATGCCGCCGCGGTTTATAACGGAGGAGAACGACAGGGCCTTCGATCTAGGCTTCTCCAAGACGGTTTTCGAGGGGTGGGACCAACAGCAGAAGTCGCAGCAGCCGCCGCAGCAGCCACCGCAGCAGCCGTCGACTGAGCGCCAAACGCCGAAAGTCAGGGGAAATACGCCGCTCCCGAACGCGAATGTCCTCCGAGAAGGCCCGCAGACTCATTCTCCGCGCATCGCCAACGGGAACGCCACGCCGCTGCCGCCCAAGTCGCCTCCCCCTGTTCAAATTCTCCCTCTGCCGCAGCAGGCGCCGCAAACCCCACAGCGCGTGACGAAGAAGGCGAGCAGGACACAGATGAATGCTCCCGCGCCGCTGTCGCTCATGTCGCCCTCCTCGCGTCCGGTTATGTTGCCCAATGACCCTCCTACGCCGCACACCCCTCCCACCCCGCACACGCCACGCATGCTCACCAAGTCGCGTCCGACAACGCCACAGCGGAAACTGAGCAGTGCGGCCCTGCATCAGCCGAGTCCGTCGCTGGCGGCGCGTGATTGGGACGCGAATAGCCGGACGACGTCGAGGGCGTCGACGCTCATGCTAGACGACGATCCTTTTGCAAAAGTGGATCCTGTACAGATGCTCAAGCCCGCGTCGCGCGACGGGCCCTCTTCATCGTCATTGTCGTTGTCATCGACCGCCACGGATCCCGCGCCTGCATCTTCGGCATCTTCGTCGTCTTCCCCGCCAGAAACAGAAACAGACACGACTGCGGACGCGTACGCGGAGCCGGCTACCCCGCGACAAGAAGGATTCCACACGGATGCGGATGAAGTGGAGAACGCCGTTAATACGACACCGCCACAGAAGCTCCAGAACGCGCACTCGAACGCGCCGCCCTCGCCGGTGACGCCGGAGGAGTACCGCACCGCGCGCACTCGCCGAAGGGGGGACGTCCTTGAGAAGGCGCCGCCGCCCGCGGTGCGCGGCATCGAGGTGCGCGAGATCCGCATACCCGGGCCGTTCCCGCTCCTAGCGTGCGTGACGAATGCGCCGCTGCTTTCGGCGTTGCTTGGGTATTTGTCGTTCTACGAGTGGTGCGTGCTGTCGGCGGTGACGAAGGAGATTCGGATGCGGCTGGTGGAGACACCGGAGCTGCGCGAGGCGGCGCTGGAGCGGTATCTGCGGACGGTGGGGTACGCGAGGTGGGCATGGGGGGGCGAGGACCCGTTGGAGCTTTCGCTGCTTGTGCGTTTCCTCCTTTTGTTCACAGTGAAACATGCTGATCTGGTCGGTATAGGATCTGCACGATTACATGCGCGGTGTGGGCGTCCCGACACACGAGTATTCGCGCGCCGCGGAGGCGTACGTGCATTCATTCAACCTTCCGCCGGCTGCGCGGGACCCGGAACACCTGTCCGCTGCACGGAATATGACGATGTCTACGCGCGCGTATACGCGTGTCGTTCTACGGCTACGGGCACAAGCGGAGCGCGAGGCTGCCGATGCGGCGGCAGCCAAGGCTGCTGGGCCGCCCGTCCCGCCGAAGAAGCGCATCACGAGCAACGGGTATGCGTCCAGCCGGTCAAGTCCTTCACGAACGTCGAGTCGCGCACCGTCGCCGACTTCTGGTTACTCGCACTCGCAGTCTCACGCGTCGGCCGCGGCGCAGCCAGCTGTCGGGGCGGCCTTCCGCTCACCCTTGTTCCGAGTGAAGAGGGCGCCGCTCCTGCGGGTGTTTGTTCCCTCGCCGGATGGAGACTGGCTGTCGGACAAGAGTGTGTTGGAGTGCGAGGCGGAGCTCAAGCGCGCGGGCGTGCTCGGGCTGCTCCGCATGGGCGATGTTGTTTGGGACATTGCAGTCGGTGACGAGGGTAATGTCGGGAGGCTCGTCTGGGATGGGAGCTACCTCATCGTAAGTCTTCGTTATTCCTCAAACTCACCTTTCTCACTTTTTTACGACAGGACTTGGATTACAAGTACTCCGCGGTCGGGGATCTGCCCCAGTATCTCCCGACTTTGGCCTTCCCGCCGTCGTATTTCCATCGCGTCATACGGACGGGGCCGGCGTCGACCAATCCTGTTGTCCACATAGACATCTCGCCCTGGGGCCAGGAGATCGCCACTAACCTTCAGCTCCTGCAGGACCGCGTCCGGACAGAAACGTACGTTTTCCCTACGCTTCTCTTCAATCTACCTGCACACTAAATCTCGCATTCCTTCTAGCCCGCAAGGCAACATCCACAACGTTGTGCGATGGGTGCACCGTTCCTCCTTCGTCGTCCGCGCTCCCCCAAAGACGCGGATGTCGATGTCCTCCAGCGGCAGTCGTCGACCGCCATCCCCGGGGCGGATCCCGATCCCCGAGACCGCCGGGCTTTTCGTTGACCCGGGGTGGTACGGGACAATCGTTGTCGAGACGGAGGGCACGAACGAGGCGCTGGCGGACATGCAGGATCGGTGTCCCGGTGCGTTTCCCCCTCGCGCTGGCGGACCGACGGCAACGACGAAGGAGGCGAAGGACACTAAGAAGGTGTTCAAAATTCTCCGGGAGAAGAGGTGCGTTGCGTTTCCAGCCTATTTCACGTTTCCTTCCGTACTCAACGGCACCTACTCTTTTAGCCGCCCGGGCGAGATTTGGATACGGACTGTCGGTCCGAAGGAAAGACTCTTCTGACCAAGGACGCTAGACTGACGACGCTGACAATGACCTGAACTCTTGCTTTTTGCGTTCATTGTATTGCTTAGTGTTTTTTAGTTATTACTTAAAGTCGCTTTCTCTCTCTCTTGTTGTTCGACCATCAACTCTTGACGCTCAGTACAACAATGTGTTTATCTCTTCCTTCTACTTGTTTATTACCATCTACATTGTATTTCCACGCAACACCGATAATAGCTAGCATTGTTATGGGTATGGATGATATTCAGCAAAGGCTCGAGGTTTCGCAGGCGACTAGAACTCGTACTACATAGGCAGGAGAAATCCGTTCAAAAAATGGACTAGGTCGGCGTCGGTGCCGAGTCGTGTCGCCACGTGCGCACAAGAATGGCACCATCCCGAATCACTGCTTGGAATCGAGGGACAGCACTGATACAGCTTGAGGCCGTCAACGTTCTGTCACAGTTCTTGAACTTCTGTGAAACTTAAAGCTTAAAGTCTCCATGAGCTGATCTTGCTAGGAATGGGCGCTTCCTTGGACTCATGCTCACACGCCCCGCCTCAAGTCGTGTCTCCGCCTCAATACGTGTCGCCGACCTCGATCACAGTCTGACTCGACGGTTGTCACTGTTTCAATACTATAAAGAGGCGACGTATAACTCGTCGGTTGAGCACCACTCCGCAAAGATGGGTCAGCTATTTTCCTGGTTCCGAAGCTCTCCTGCGAAACCAAGGCTCGCCAGCAAAGATCTCGAGGGCGTCGCACAGTACATTGCGTCCGGAAAATGCAAGAACATTGTTATCATGTGTGGAGCAGGTCTGTATCATGGTTTCTCTAGGTGCGGTGCAGGGCTTGAATGGTCTGAATATATAGGAATTAGTAGAGCGGCAGGGATCCCAGATTTTCGCTCGCAAGGAGGTAAGGGGCATTGTGACAATGAAACTTGGACCATACTGAATATTGCTTAAGGCCTCTATGTAGGACAGAGAATCGCCGTCACAGGCATATAATTTTCACAGTGTTGCGGACAGGATCTCCGAAAGTCCAATATCAATGATGTAACCCGGCCCCAAGATATCTTCACACTATCATACTTCAAGCAGAATCCGAAACCGTGTAAGCTCACGACACAAGTTCTTGGAGGGACACTCACGCCCTTCAAGTCTATCAAGTAGTGTCGCAACTCTACGGAGGCGCTTACCGTCCTACGCTCACGCACTCTTTCATCCGCCTCCTCGAGAAGAAGCGGGTCTTGAATGCTTGCTGGTCTCAGAATGTTGACGATCTGGAGCGCCTGGCAGGGGTCTCATCGTCGCGGCTCATCCAGGCGCACGGGTCGTTGGAATCGCAGCGCTGCACGACCTGCAACGCAAAGTTTGACGACAGGAAGATGAAGCAGGCCGTAGTCTCTGGTGAGGTTCCTATTTGCGACAAACGCGGATGCAAGGGATTTGTGAAGCCCGACGTCGTGTTTTTCGGGGAGATGGTATGTTTTGTGAGTTTTTACCTGGAATAGCTGATTGAGCATACCCCTTTCGTGCAGCTACCGCTCAAGTTCTGGCTGAATCTTCCGTTCATGAGGCGGGCGGATTTGCTCATTGTTCTTGGGACGAGTCTCGCAGTCCCTCCGTTCGCCTTCCTCGCAGACCGGGTGTCCAAGTCGTGTCCCCGTGTGGTGATCAACAAAGAATCGGTGTGGGGCATTGGGGGTCGTGAAAATGATGTGCAATGTCTGGGGGATTGTGACGAGACGGTGCGGCGGCTGGCTCAGCTCATAGGAGGGGATTGGGAGGCCCAGCTCGACGAGTTGTGGAAGGAGACCGAGAATAAGGTCTTTCGATATAAGGATAATGTAATTCTCTAGTTAGGGTAGGATGTAAAATTGGGCATGTATGCGCGGATCTACAGATTAGTCTTCTCCCCGGAAAGGCAAATTGTGGCTGTGTTTAATCTTTGTCTTGAACGTTCATAGTCGTCCCGCCTCGAATCTGCTTCCCCAAGGATCTACTCCGGCCGCACATTTCTCAACGACCTCTTACTTTCCGAGCCAGATCCACCGATTATGAGCGCTCTCAGGCCCGCTTCGATGACGGTGGACGTGCTGGACGCCACCTCGTTCCATGTCGCCGCCCTACTCTCGGCGAAGACGGAGGGAAACGGATCTGTGCGGCCGCGCACCGCTTCGAGGTTAACGGTGTCCTCAAGATATGGCGGGAGGCTTTTCCAGACCGCGCGAGGAGAGCGTCCTCGCTTCAGGATGCTCTCTAGAGTCACCTAATTATTTCTCTGAATTCATTCATCTGGCCGACCTCGTATGCAATACACAAGAAATCCACGAATTCTGCAAACCACAAATTGAAGGCAGTCTCTTGATCTCGTGAAATATCTTTTCTGTAACCTTCAACACCCTAAAAGGGCAATTTATGGCTGTGTTTAATTTTTATTGATTGCATGTCGTTCCACCGGCGTCAAGATCCTTGCCAGCGGACAGCGAACAACGGCATACCGCGTACTGCTTCACTTGCTGATCCACGACCTCTATCAACCGCTGATATTGCCGACCCGGGCTGAGTAACCTCAGGTTTCCTACTTTAAATGGGAGGAGGGCTCAGCCTCAGAAACCGCCAAACAACACTCAGTTCCCTCGCCTCTCACCCAAGCATGTCATTCGATCGCATTCCCAAAGGTTCTCTCATCCTTGTCACAGGTCATTCCGTTTTCCTCCTTGCCTGACTCGGTCGCCGCTAACGTGTATATGTCTCACAGGCGTCACAGGCTTCATAGGCTCGTACGTCGTTTCTCTTGATTTTTTTCGTTCCCTCACAGTTCCACCGATAAAACAGAGCCGTTGTCGATGCTGCTATCAACCATGGCTACAAAGTCCGCGGAGTTACTCGCTCCGCCTCCAAGGGAGCCCAGTTCGCAAAGCACTTGGAGGACAAGTACGGAAAAGGCTCGTTCGAGCTCGTTGAGGTGAAAGACACCAGCGTTCCTGGCGCCTATGACGACGTTTTGCAAGGTATGTCTGCTTTTGCATTTTGGGCGTAGGGAGAGGCTTACGTGTGCCTACTAGGTGTCACTGGGATTCTCCACCTCGCAACAGATAGCTCTATGTCGCTTTTGTACGATGTCGTCGTCGGAGGTGTCGTGGACTCGACCCTTGGTTTGATGAAAGCAGCTGCAAAGGTTCCCTCTGTTAAATCGTTTGTCCTTACTTCGTCGAGGATCGCGATTTTCGCGCCAGACTATGAGCAACCCGACATCAGTCCCAAGTTGAACGAGTGGGGAGATCATTTTGTCACCATGGCCAAGGCCGCTGCAGATGATCATCCGATGAAGTCTGTCCTTGTGTGTAAGTCTTCTCTCTTCTCTGCAGGGGATTAGCACTTAAATTACTACCAGACGCCGCAAGCAAAGTAGAAGGCGAGCACGCTGCATGGGAATACCACAAAAGCGCCTGTCCCTCCTACACCTTCAATACCGTCCTTCCCGACCTAGTCATTGGGCCCGTACTCAATCCGACCCCCGGGTTTTACTCCACACACACCATGCTCAACGGCCTCTTCCTCTCCGAGAAGGACCCGTTCGTTCGGAACTTTGTCAAGCCCGCGTCGCTGGCGGTGGACGTGCGCGACGTGGCTTCGGTTCACTTGGCCGCCCTGCTGTCGACGGAGACGGAGGGGAAACGGATCTGGGCGGCCGTGCACCGGTTCGAGATCAACGATATTCTCAAGATATGGCGAGAGGCGTTCCCGGAGCGCACGTTCGTAGAGGACTTCAAGTTCCCGCCCCAGCCCAAGATCACGCTTGAACTGGCTGAGGCCGAGAAGTTGCTCCAGGGGTTCGAGGGACGGAGTTGGTTGTCGTTCAAGGAGAGCGTTATTGCTAATGTTCAGGACGCGCTTTAGAGTAGAAATGTTTGTAAATCTTTCCGGGTAAAATAAGCGAGGAATCCAATCGTACTTGTGTGGATTTTCGGCCGCATCCACGTTACTTCGTCGGCGCTATCTCATTCGAGAATGCAGTGCACATTTGATTATCTTGTCCTGTCGCGAAAATTCGGATTTACCATACATACCGTACCTACTTATATATCGTTCTTCAACTCGTTCCAAGGAGAAAGGTCAAAGAAAATAGGCAGATCCTCTCACATTTTTTTTGCCGTACTTCGGCCATGACTCGCAGATGATCGCCTAGACAGCTTGGACACAGGCGTCGTTCTGCGACGGAGCTGAAAGGTGTGAAATAACCGCCTTTTCTGACCACTCTCTGGGCAATGACTTCCTTCCTGGAAGTGCAACCATCATAGTTCGTGCAATTCAGCGATGCATGGGGGAATCGATGCATGGTGCGAAGCTAGGGTGTGCCCATCCTGCCAAAAATCTCTGTCTTGCAAGGATGCAAATTCGTTGGTCCCGGAAGGTCAGCGTGATTAGAGGTCCGTTTGCTGGGGTAATACCATCGAGTATGGTCTCCTGGGACCCAGAATTGCTGTGAGAGGCTGCATGCTGAAGAAATTCTGTAATCTTCCCTGGCTGTGGAAAAGGAGAACTCTTAGATATGCGCATGGAAGCAAAGCGAATAGATTGTTTTCTCGAGCCCGGGCCAGTGTCACGACATCAAAGAAAATACCAGGCCGGTTTGCGGAAATCGTCCGGGTGACATACTTACATGGCCTGGCCATTTGCTCTCACTTGAGTTAAGGCTTCATATTTTTCAAAAGGTAGTCGGATTTTCATATGAAAGACGTTGGTTGCACCGCCGCTTCCAACAAGTTTTTGAAGTCGTATTTGCGTCCCAGGCGGACGAGTGCTGCAATGAACGGGAAAGACAGTTTCTCCTGGTTGAAAATATGTCTGCAAAACAAGGGTTCAGATACCCAAGTCTATTTGATGGTAAGACCAACGGATTATACAGAACATCCAGGAGGTGTTTGACATCTTCGAGAGAATCGTCAAGTTCAACGACAGGACAGCCTTCGCTGCTGGGCAGGCCAACCGGCTGAGGTCTCGCATATCGCGAAAAAGGTCGAATGCATACAGAGAATGGTCCAGTGGACGCGGAATAACGTGGACTCCACTTGGAGAGCAACGCTGCCATCGTCGTGCTATCTGAACGTGTTAATTGTTCTTCCTCCACGCGCTGCCGCTTGGCAGGAGGCGCTCCAGATGCCAGTGTGTTCGACGTCTCCGCCATGGTTTATTGCCGAACCTTTAGGTTCAGGCTCCTTACATGAAAACGTTCTTCATTCCCTTTCCCTTTTATGGTGGTGATGGACGTTAGCCAATGAGCGACTTGGGGCTGTGTTGCATAGCCTCCGCCACAAAAAGCGTCTGAGAGCAAGTTGCTCTTCATTCTATTTTGCCTATATATGGTAAGATGCGGTGCCGTCCCCTTTGTACTTGTTCGGAGTTGGGAACCTCGTTCGGTCCGATAGCTCGGACCTTCGGACTTGGCTAGCTCTTCGCGGTCGCGTCGCACGTCCCGGGTCCTCCATCGGCATACTAAACTTGAACCGAGTGAAAGCCATGTCGGGTTCCGGCGCGGGTGCGTGAGGAGGAGCGACAACCTCTGGGTCTGCCTCTGGTGATGCGCGACTTGGACGGGCCCGTGAGTAGAGTCCCCGGGAGAAAGTCTTCGTCTGAATCAGAGTTGACGTCGCTTGCGACACGTCGTTTCGCTACCGCGCGGGGACGGCGGACCTGAGGTGAGTCTGGTGAATTGGTAAGGTCGCGGGCCTTTTTCTCGCGCGCCCGCCACGTGTCCGTCACTGCCCGCATCCCAGGGCCGCCAATTCAACGCGTTCTAGACCGGTAACCGATCTGTCTACGGGAATACTGTCGGTAGACAGACCGGTCGATCTGGGTTTTAATTTAGAGGATACGCATTATCTACGTCATACCTCACGTGAAAGTCACGTTTGATGCCCCATCACTCCAATCAGCCCAAAAGAGCGAGCGTAGCTTGCTTCTGAGTACATTTTATTTACAGGAAAAAAATACCAGTGACTCAGAAAATGAGTCTGATCACAAGGTGAGAGGCTTGGTATTTTATTTGCGAAGAATCGGAAGTGGTCGGACTTCGGGATTCTCGGCCTTAATTCCCAATTTGGATAAAACGTGACTTTCACGTGTAAAATGACGCCATAATGCGTATCCTCTAAATTCAAGCTCAGATCGACCGGTCTGTCTACCGACAGTATTCCCGTAGACAGATCGGTTACCGGTCTAAACGCGTTCACGCCGACTCCATTTGTGGTAAACTGGCTCGAAGCCGTGAGCGGATCTACCATCGGTGTTTTGTTCGGGAATGGGTAGGCTTTTGGCGGGAGCGCTGCCACGTCACGGTGACTGGCATGGCCGTAGGGCGCATACGGTTGTTGGGCAGAGGGACCAAGAGGCCTGGAGCTGGGTACAAGGACATTGCCGATGTTTGCTGGTGGAAAATACCGAGATGGAACAGTAGCATCTCGCAATTGGGTGGGCTGCGAAGGGGATAGCGACGAAGCCGGTATACCGCTGAACGACGACGAAGCAGCGCTGCAACGGATGAGTGATTATTTGTTCTTGAGAACCGGAGATGTTCTAAAGCAGCTGCTTTCTTTTCTCACACGTCAGCCTCCCTCCTCGACCGCCGCAACTTTCGCTGTCCACCCAAGTTGCAGGTGAGCTTGCTCTTCTGTTATTCCCGATTTTACCGCTGCATACACATGCACCAATGAGCACATCCCCATCCCCATACTCGCTGCCGCACTTGGCGGGTATCTTTCCCAACGCGTACGGGCTCGAGCCCATCCGCGCACACGTCTCTGTCGTTCTTGCTCTCGCGACTCTGTGTTGGGCCGTGCGGTCGTGACCCCCTCACTTTGTGCATGTCTTGACCGCGTTCATGCATGTCTGCGTGTGCATGAGTCTGCGGGCGGCCATTTCTGTCGCTCTACCTCTAGACCTTGTGTCCAGGATCAGATTCAATTCATTCGTTCTCGCTCTCGTCGCGCCGCCTCCCCTTCGACGTCGTTGGACCTGCATCTGCATCTTTTCATGCCTCTCGACATTGATTGCGGCGTTAGTCATGCTTGCGCGCTGTAGTGTGGTGACATCCCTCGCTCGCTCGTCACTCGTCACTCGTCACTCGTCACTCGTCACTCGTCCGCGGTGGCATTGCCCCGCGTCCGTCTACGTCTACGTCCGCTGGGTGCTGGGTGCTGGGTCCCTCTGCATGTGTCACGGTCTCGGGGGGTTTGTGTATTGTTTAGATGGCATGCACGCGTTCCTCGAGGCCCGATGCCAAGGGGTGGCGTATCAGGCGTATCGTAGCAAGGCGCGACTCCGTCACCCAGCGCGTGCAAGCTTATCCAGATATCTGAGCAGCTCTGTCGTTTTCGCTCTGGATCTTAATTTGGGCTCGACGCTCGGCGGCAGCGACATGCACCACGGGTCACCAACGGCGGAACGCGGGGATGCACGCACGCATTTTCTTTTCTTTTTCCTTCCTCGCATGCAAAGAGTATTGCCCGTCTCTTTCCCGGGCACCTCTTCGTTCTACTCGGGTTCGTGACATATGATATCATCTGAACGCGAGATGCCTCGTCGCATTCCCTTCCCCTCGTGATGCCTCCCTTTACACTGTATGTGCGTGTCTCTGCCGCACTGGATTTTGCGCATTCATGGTTAAAACCCTAAGTGCGCTTTTTTCGCGGTGGAATGAGTGGGGAGTGGGGCCGCGGCTCTCTGAGACGTGCGCGTGTGTGGATCGCTCGTCTACTCTGCCATCCGCTCCTGACCGGGACCCCCCGTTCTCTCTGCATGCCATGCCCATGTCTTGCTTTCTTGCGGGGATGAAGGGTGAATCACGAATCGATGCTCGGGACATGCTTGGACTCTGCGAATGTCCCTACCTGGCATCTATGTTACGCCGGATGCGTTCATATGTGCACTGTGGCGGGCTCATTTCCCGCACCTCTTCCGAGCTTTTTCTTTGCCCTCCCTCTCTTCCCTCTCCATCCCTCCTTTGGTCTTCTTCGGATTAAAATTCTGACGTTATCTGTTCTATGTAGGTCGGCCCCGACGGCGTCCCGCGCTACCGCGGCGAAGCTGACGAGGTCCTCGCCACGGGGCTCAATCTAGGTCGTGCTGTCGCTGCGGCAGGCGGGCGGCGGCTGGGGCCCGCGCCCGTGCCGCCGTGTCCGTCGACCAGTGCGACGAGGGGGAATGGCGAGGCAAAGGACAGCCAGGAGAAGGGAGACTTAAAGGAGGAGGAGGGAGATGGAGACTCGGACATGGATGCGAAGGGGGAGGGGGACGAGACGGATGATGATGAGTACGAGGATGAGGATGAGCAGCACAAGGACGACGTACAAGTGACAGAGAGGGCTGGAGGGAAGCGGAAGCATGTGGGGCGGGAGGTTGTTCCGGGTAGGTGTCGTCTCTTCCCTCTCCCTATTCCTATTCCTGTTCCTATCTCCAGCTTGCTTTTCTCACATCTGGGTGCTGACGATTTTTGAAACGAATTCTTTGATTTCTGGATCTACAGATCATGGTGCTGGTTGCTCGATGCTGTTTCATTTGGTGCAGTGTAAAATGGATTAGAAAATTGCCCGTATTGTCCGGCTCCTTCTCTGGCGACTGGTTCAATAGCACCATTAATTCGTGACTGGCTTAAGACCGCCGTTGATTTTGACTTGTTCAATACCACCGTTGTTATTTATACTGTATATGATTGGCCGAGGGTTCCGTACTTTAATCCCATCGCTATCAGTCCTTGGAAATGCTGCTCAGGCAATAGGGGAAGTCATAGCGCTCGACACAAGTCGATTCTTCACGGGTGATTCACATTTGGATTCATGAAAGTGAAACCATTAAGAATCAACATCGGCTCTGACCACCCCGATTCAGAACTGGATTCAGAGAGTGATTCTTTACAGGATTCAGGATACTCGGCAATGGGCAAAACACTTATACACCAACTAATTAATACTTTTTGACGTTGGTTGATACTCTTGGCACCATTGTTTTCAGCTTGCAGACCCCCGGAAAATCCCCCGGTCGCTCCTTGGGATGGTGGCTCTCGCAGGACGTGCTAAAAACCTTCTTTGACCAGCACATTGCGACGCGTATTAAAAATGTGATCTAGACTTCTGATTCCAGCTCGGGGTTCTCCCCGACTTCCTGTCAATAAATTCAGAAATTCAGGGGATAACACAAAGTTAAGTAGAGTGCGGATTCGGACGCGGCCTCCCTAGGTTTAGGGTTGCAGGGAGGGACACGGAGAACATTTTCTAACACTTGATGTGCACACGGTACCTATGTATAGGGGCTTTACCGTATTTCTGCTGTTTAAAGTAATCTCGGTTCGCTTATAGCAAAGGAACGGTACATCTAGTTTTATTAGTGTTGAAATTAGGTGAAGCTTTATCAAGTAGCCCCGGCCCGTGTATCATTAGAAAAGGAGGTTCGGCACCTGCCGCTTGCGGCCTTACCCCCCTCATAAAGTTCAATGAAAGATGTTCGAAATTCGAATGTGTGGGGGAGCTCAAGTTGAAATCAGTTCTTTTTGGTGGGGAACAGCGTGACGGTGGTTCGATATGGCAACCAAAAGCTAGTCTCGTAACCAAACTCTCTTCCTCACGTTGAGAAGACAGTCGTTCTCAAGGGACCAAAAGCGTTGATTTCAAATAGGCGTCCACGTTCGGTGAGAGCAGCGACAGCAAGATGACTGGGCTAGCAGCCGCAAGAACCGTCTGCCCTCATTCACAGAAGTATTGTGTAAGGTTATACTGAGTTGGACGGGACCCACGATGCTGGGGTAGCTAAGCAGTTCGTCAGGTGGCTGTGTCCCTTTATATCACCTGCTGTTTGGCAGCACCGTAGGCGCCACACAACCAAAGCTGAGTCGCAGAATTCTCGAAGAACTCAATGTGTTTACCCAATGTTTACCTCGACTTCGATGTGTTATTCCCCTCACGGCCATGAGCTGGTAAATGGGCCTTACACATCGCTAATAAAAATGCGTAGATAGACTGCAAGAAACCAAATACTGGTCGGATTACAAGCCCGCAACTTCGTGCCCTTCATGTGCGGAGAAGAAGCGCAAGTGGTCTCGCTAACAGAGCCACTCGCAAAGCACATCAGCAAAAGCTGGGGCCATTTGTAGCGAGGGTCCCACGTTACGTACCGATCTGTAGTGTTCTGTAGCGCTACGTAGTTACGGTAACTACGTAGCGCTACAGAACACTACAGATCGGTACGTAACGTGGGACCCTCGCTACAAATGGCCCCAGCTTTTGCTGATGCAGGCATTCCCATAAAAGGGCCGTCGACCCAAAGTCTATACTGGTACGAAACAACGGAATAATGGTAAAGTACTCTTGATTTTTTCGAAATCCTTGACGCGCGCCGCGCGGTAATTAAAGGCTGTCACTTGATCTAGTGAAATATCTTTTCTCTAACCTTCAAAGTTCAACACCCTAAAAAGGCAATTTGTGGCTGTGTTTGATTTTCTCATTGTCGGACAGCGTCGACGCGCGTGTTCTGGGTACTCCGCTTCAGATTGCAGACCTATTATCCCCGCCCTGTGATTCGGCGGGGTGCGCGCCGCGAACCGTATACAATACTTACTAAGTATCACGCAGTGCTAGTCAGCGGATTACTATTTTCTTTTCTCTCCCTTTCCCTACTGCGCTCAAGATCCTTGCCAGCGGACAGCGAACAACGGCACACCGCGTAATGCTTCTTTTACTAATGTTTTGCTGACCCACGACCTCTAAGCTTATCAACCGCTGATCCACAATTCAATCGCTGATATTGCCCACGGCTGACCTGGGCTGAGTAACGCCAGGTTTCCTACTTCCCAGGTAAATAAGAGGAGTGCTCAGCCTCAGAAACCGCCAAACAATACTCAGTTCCCTCGCCTCTCACCCAAGCATGTCATTCGATCGCATTCCCAAAGGTTCTCTCATCCTTGTCACAGGTCATTTCGTTTTCCTCGTTGTCTGACTCGGTCGCTAATGTGTATATGTCTCATAGGCGCCACAGGCCTCATAGGCTCGTACGTCGTTTCTCTTGATTTTTTTTCGCTCCCTCACAGCTCCACCGATAAAAAAAGAGCCGTTGTCGATGCTGCTATCAACCATGGCTACAAAGTCCGCGGAGTTACTCGCTCCGTCTCCAAGGGAGCCCAGTTCGCAAAGCACTTGGAGGACAAGTACGGCAAAGGCTCGTTCGAACTCGTCGAGGTGAAAGACACCAGCGTTTCTGGCGCCTACGACAACGTTTTGGAAGGTATGTCTGCATTTCCATTTTGGGCGTAGGGAGAGGCTCATGTGTGCCTACTAGGTGTTGCTGGGATTCTCCACCTCGCAACAGACAGCTCTTTCTCGCCTTCGTACGATGTCGTCGTTGGAGGTGTCGTGGACTCGACCCTTGGTTTGATGAAAGCAGCTGCAAAGGTTCCCTCCGTCAAGTCGTTTGTCCTCACTTCGTCAAGGATCGCGATTTTCGCGCCAGACTATGAGCAACCCGACATCAGTCCCAAGCTGAACGAGTGGGGAGATCATTTTGTCACCATGGCCAAGGCCGCTGCAGATGATCATCCGATGAAGTCTGTCCTTGTCTGTACGTTTTCCCCCTTCTCTACCTGACAGGATTAGCACTTAAATTACCACCAGACGCCGCAAGCAAAGTAGAAGGCGAACACGCTGCATGGGAATACCACAAAAGTGCCCGTCCCTCCTACACCTTCAATACCGTCCTTCCCGACCTAGTCATTGGGCCGGTATTCAACCCGACCCCCGGGTTCTACTCCTCACACACCCTGCTCAACGGCCTCTTCCTCTCTGAGAAGGACCCGTTCGTTCTGAACTTTGTCCAGCCCGCGTCGCTGGCGGTGGACGTGCGCGACGTGGCTTCGGTTCACTTGGGCGCCCTGCTGTCGACAGACACGGAGGGGAAACGGATCTGGGCGGCCGCGCACCGGTTCGAGATCAACGATATTCTCAAGATATGGCGGGAGGCGTTCCCGGAGCGCACGTTCGTAGAGGACTTCAAGTTCCCGCCCCAGCCCAAGATCACGCTTGAACTGGCCGAGGCTGAGAAGTTGCTCCAGGGGCTCGAGGGACGGAGTTGGTTGCCGTTCAAGGAGAGCGTTATTGCTAATGTCCAAGACGCGCTTTAGAGTAGAGACCTAGGAATCCAATTATACTTGTGTGGAATTTTGTACACCAATTTACGTCGCGCCGCATCCAAGAACAGGCCACGTCTCCAACTTGGTCGACTCCATCTCGAGGCAAAAATCATTCCGTGGAATGCGCGCGTATTTCATCTTGTCTCGCCTTCGCAAAATACTTTTATCATACAAATATTTTTGAACACGCGGTCATCCTCGCTGCATCTAGATATCATTCTTCAACTCGTTCCAAGGAGGAAGGTCAAAAAAAGAAGGCAGATTCTTCCATATTTCCTTCCGTGCTTCAGTCATGACTTGTGAATGAGCGATCAGACAAGACAGACACAACCCCCGCTCTTTAGCCAATAGAAAGGGCGCCACAGATATGGCTTTTTGGATCAGCCTTTGCAAGATGAGCTTCTTCCTCCTAGTGCAACCGTCATGGTCTGTGCAGCTTGGCGAAGGGGTATCCACACCCATCCACGCTGCAAAACCAGCATGTTCCCATTGCGCCTCCAAAATTCTCTGGTTCCCAAGGATGGATAGTCTTTGGTCCGCGGAAGACAACGTGACTGTAGAACCGTTTCCTGAAGGAATTCCATCAAATATCGACTCCTTCTAGACTCCGATTGTGGTTAGCTGTCGGTCAAAATTTTGGGTTTCTCTCACCTGACTGTAAAAGATGATAGCCCGAAGATATGCGGAAGGAAGGATGGCGAACAGATTATTTTCTCGAGCCAGCGTTAACACATCAAAGATGATGCTCTGTTGTGGTGCAATCATTTGGGTGGCATACACAGGCCGGCCATTCACGTTCACTTGAGTTAAGGCTTCGTATTTTTCAAAGATAGTCGGATTTTCGTAGGAAAGACGTTGCACCGCCACCTCCAACAAGTTTTTGAAGTCGTATTTGCGGCCCAGGCGGACGAGTGCTGCAATGAAGGGGAAAGACAGTTTCTCCTGGTTGAAAATATGCCTGCAAACAAGGGTTCAGTGGCAGATACCCAAGTCTATTTGATGGTAAGACCAACGGATTATACAAAGCATCCAGGAGGTGTTTGACATCTTCGAGAGAATCGTGCAGTTCAACGACAGGGCAGCCTTCGATGCTGGGCAGGTCAACCGGCTGAGGGAGGTCTCGCATATCGCGAAAAAAGGTCGAATGCATACAGAGAATGGTCCAGTGGACGCGGAATAACGTGGACTCCACTTGGAGAACAAGGCTGCCATCGTCGTGCCAGATATCTGCACGTGTTAATCGTTCCTCCTCCACGCGCTGCCGCTTGGCAGGAGGGGCTTCAGATGTGCTCGACGTCTCCGCCATGGTTTATAAAGTTCAATGAAAGACGTTCGAATGTGTGGGGGAGCTCAAGTTGAAATCAGTTCTTTTTGGTGGTGATGGGAACAGCGTGACGGTGGTTAGATATGACAACCAAAGGCGTTGATTTCAAATAGGCGTCCACGTTGGGCGATCTTCCTCCTACGATGGACGATGAGCAGCGACAGCAAGATGACTGGGCCAGCAGCCGCAAGAACCGTCTGCCCTCATTCACAGAAGTATTGTCGCGCAGAACGCGTCCCCCGGTCGACCTATTCATGTTCTAGTACGTGAAGCTGCTTTTAAGTGCTACCCACGCTTATTTTCCTAGTCTTTTCCTCCAACGCGAGGGGCAGAAGATATCCTCGATTTTTGGCTGGATGTCCAGCAGCATGAGAATCTCTGCAGGGCGTACTTCAAGGACGTCCGCAAATCTGGGCGTACAATCAAGGAGGATTGGCCACAGTATTGGGACTATGCGCGTCGGCGTGGGTCTATCTATGGTACTGTAGTGGGCATGAACGCGGACGCCGCGGGAGCTGCTACAAAACGGAGTACGGCGAGCACGAACGAACTCCTGAGCGAGCAGGACAAGCGAAATCTTGCAGAGACGGACGAGAAGCACGGTGGAATGTCGACGTCTCCGCAAACTCGCGTCGCATCGACTTCTCCCGACCCATACTCGGGGAATCGATCCGTCTCGCCCTTCGGTGTCAGCGGTGTCGGTCGCACCCCCACGCTCTTCACCATGAAACGCGCATCCCGCGCACCCACCGTCATTCCCCGCTCCGCCGCCATCACGCGCATGAACCTCATCGCGTCCGCCGAGCGGATCTTCTACCGCTACCTCTCCCCCGCCGCCAACACCGTCAACTCGACCGAGAACCACGAGATCTACCTCCCCCCGTCGTTGCGCATCCACTCCTTCCCCCTTACCTCGACACAGGAGCCCCGAACCGCCGCGGAGCTGAACCTCATGGCCCAGATCCCCGACATCTTCCATGCGCAGAAGGAATACTGCTTCCGCGCAATGGAGCAAGACGCGTTCCCCCGCTTCCTGCGCTCCAAGGCGTTCGGCAATCTCACCCCCATCTCGTCCCTCGTGCGCCTCATCGTTGGCCTGCTCGCGCTGTGGATCGGCCTCGCCGCCGCGTTCTCGCTCGTCTTTCTCGACGTGCAGCCCAAATCGAAGCGATTTTTCGTGCGTTCCTTCCGTTGTGTTGTTGTATTGATGATTCTAATTCAATTTAGCTCTTCATCCCCTTCACTGTCGCGGTCCTCTGCCTCGTATCGCACCAGTACGAGCTCGACCCCATCCTCGTCTTCTTCGGCCAGTCGGAGACGACACCCTTCCGCACGCTCCGCATCCGCGAGCCGTACGTCAAGAAACTCCTCCTCGGGCGCGCGATCTGGGTCTCCATCCTCGTCGCTGCCTTTGTCGCCGCCCTCACCCTCATCTTCTGGGCCGTGCCCGGCCATCGGCTGTAGCACGCCCCGCGCTCGCCGCGCACACCCACATCCCATATTCCATATTCATCCCTTCACGACCGCGTTACGATACCCATTGCCACTGCACTCGCCCCCCACCCCATATTTGCTATGTACATACACCATATCCATACCATACCCCGGCTACATTTTCCTGCGCGAGACGATGCCTAACACTTCCTTTAATCTTTCCTCGCTTATCATTAGTAGTGTGTTAGTGTGCGTACGCCTGCACGGGGAGTAAGAAGTAAGTACAGTATATGTACCGCATATGAGGTGGGAGGAGGGGAGCAGTAGTATTATGATGACCCACTTTTACTGGACAAGCCTTGGAACCAGAATGTTTTTCAAAAAGATATAGTGGACCAACAACATGGTGGTTGAAGCTGACACGACTTCGACTCAAACAGGCAATTTGTGGCTGTGCTCAGTCCTCGTTTCAACTTGACCATTAACGACCCCGCCTCAAATCCCGCCCAGATACGTAGCAAGGAGGTAGCATGGGTATCTTGCACCAATTTTAGAACAAAGTCCCATGTCGTGTCTAACTGCCGCCTGCGCCGTACCTTCAAGGCCTCACTTACCAACACTCGTTGAATATGGCTGACACAAGACCCCCTCTATGCTTATGAATCGCTGAGACAGCATTATTCAACCACTGATGCTTGGCATATTGGATTGTGACATAGCAACATGACACGCCTACTAGCCTGAGTAACCTTGAAATTCGAACCGGATAAAGGAAGGGTGGCTCAACCCAGAAACTATCAAACACTACTCTGTTTTTCGCTACTCATCCAACCATGTCATTCGATCGTATTCCCAAAGGTTCTCTCATCCTCGTGACAGGTTTGTTCCCCTCCTTGGCCGAATCGTTCGCGGCTAATATGTCTGTCTTCCAGGCGCCACAGGCCTCATAGGCTCGTACGTGGTTTCCCTCTGTTTCTCTTTGTTCCCTAACAGCTCCGATAAAACAGAGCGGTTGTCGATGCTGCTATCGCACGAGGCTACAAAGTCCGCGGAGTCACTCGCTCCGTCTTAAAAGCAGCCCAGTTCGCAAAACACTTGGAGGACAAGTACGGAAAAGGCTCGTTCGAGCTCGTCGAGGTGAAGGACTTTTCTGTTCCCGGTGCCTACGATAAGGCCGTGAACGGTATGTTTTCATACATTTTTTGGGAGAGAACGAGGCTCATGTCTGGCCAGGTGTGGCCGGCGTTCTTCACCTTGCATCAGACCTCAGCTTTATAACAGACAGTTCTACGTCCCCTTCGTACGATACCGTCGTCGGAAGTGTCGTGGACTCGACCCTTGGTTTGATGAAAGCAGCTGCAAAGGTTCCCTCCGTCAAGTCGTTTGTCCTCACTTCGTCGAGGATCGCGATTTTCACGCCAGACTATGAGCAACCCGACATCAGTCCCAAGCTGAACGAGTGGGGAGATCATTTTGTCACCATGGCCAAGGCCGCTGCAGATGATCATCCGATGAAGCCTGTCCTTATCTGTACGTTTCCCCCCTTCTCTACCTGACAGGATTAGCACTTAAAATTACCACCAGACGCCGCAAGCAAGGTAGAAGGCGAGCACGCTGCCTGGGAATACCACAACAGCGCCCGTCCCTCCTACGCCTTCAATACCGTCCTTCCCGACCTAGTCATTGGGCCCGTACTCAACCCGACCCCCGGGTTCTACTCTTCACACACCGTGCTCAACGGCCTCTTCCTCTCCGAGAAGGATGTCAACCTGAATTTCGCCAAGCCCGCGTCGCTGGCGGTGGACGTGCGCGACGTGGCTTCCATTCATTTGGCCGCCCTGCTCTCGACGGAGACGAAAGGGAAACGGATCTGGGCGGCCGCGCACCGGTTCGAGATCAACGACATCCTCAAGATCTGGCGGGAGGCGTTCCCTGAGCGCACTTTCGTGGAGGACTTGAAGTTCCCGCCCCAGCCCAAGATCACGCTTGAACTGGCTGAGAGCGAGAAGTTGCTTCAAGGCTTCGAGGGAAGGGCTTGGTTGCCGTTCAAAGAAAGCGTCATTGCCAATGTTCAGGACGCTCTCTAGAGTAGAGTCGATATCATTTGCGTAAATCCCTGTCCCTTGATCCACGAGAACCCGTACAGAGAGCAATCTCATGTGCAATTTGGACGCGTAACAGATTAATTCCAAGAACAGACAAGATTTTCAGCACGTCTTTTCGTTTTATTTCAATACCCTCCAGGAAGGAAAGTATGAGTAGCCAGATTCCTTCGGTGCTCGATGTGGTTGAAGCCGAACAGAGGTGTAGGTCGTTTTTCTGATTCCGCTCAAGGCAAAAGCTGCCTAGCCGCAAAATACGGCTCGGTTGGAAAGTAGGGGTTCGAGGATGTAGACAAATATTAATTGGCCGTAATGTAGTCCAAGGAGTGTGCGCTTTTTTGTAGACCGAAGGAATGTTACTTCGCAGCCGCGAAGAAAAGGAGCAAACCCGCTCCCAACTTTTCGAACAGTGCACCAGTACCAATTTGGTAGTGCACTGGCCCGACCCGTAACTGAATGCCCTTCAACTGCGAGGTGGCGCAATGAACCCAGCCGAGTTCAGATGGCCAAACTCAGAAGATGGAGCAACCCACTCCCCACCACAATCGCCGCGAGGACCCCCCGTCCAGCCCAGTGCCCTTGCCTCCGAAACACGAACAGATCTTGGGCGCCGGATGTCCCAGTGGTGCTCGCTGCGCTACTCGTAACGGTGGCGATCAGGCTCTGGTTATTTTGGCATGTCGAAATGACCTCAGTGCCGTCGGCGGTTAGTCCGTTTTTAAGCGCGGGGGTCCGATCAGGGTAGAAGCTTGTTACATAATCTGCACCGCCACATTGCCTTGAAAGCGCGACGGGGGCAATACCAGACACTTTTTCTACGTGTTGTATCGGTGAGATATATGTAAAAAAACTGCTCTACAGGTCCTCAAATTTATTAGAGCTTTTTGGATGACATTTGAGGTTGGTGGCTCAAAGTCACATGGGCTGACCGAGGATTTTTCTAGTGGATTCTGGCGCGTTAAAAATAATTCCAAGTTGACAGCACAGTGTAAACAAGTCCTCTCACAATATTCCAACTCAAAAATCACCCCAAAACATGCTATATATGGCAGATAACTAGTCTTGTAGCAATCACGGGCCGCTTGGCGTGCTGTCGACTGATTACGCAATCCGATGGCTCTTTCGAAGCGTGTTTCGCTTCGGCCGATCAATCCGATACTTGCCGATGCGGCTCATTTGGTGGTTTCTCCTTGTTTCCAGGTCACAAAAGTTTGTGTGAGAGTTCTTAAAGACCTATAGCACACTCAGATGTTTAAAAAAATTATGTATATAGCATGTTTCAAGCCGATTTATTTCGTGGAAGGCGATTTACGTAATCAGTGGCCAGCACGCCAAGCGGCCCGTGATTGCAAACAGACCATATATAGATACATACTTGTTCGTCATCGGAATATCGGTTCTGTAGCAGAGACTAGCAGATAACTGAGATAGAACATATGTGGCAGTGTAGATTATGGAACAAGGTTTTACCCTGATCGGACCCCCGCGCTTAATAACAGACTTCAACAAATCGAGGTACGAGATCAAATGTTGAAGCGTCTGTCTGTGAGAGACTAGTCGTCGGTCGCGTTGAAGTGCTGCGTGATACAGCTGGCCCATCGGGAGGTCATCGAATTGGGGTCTGACATGCTCTCCGACACTGATCCATCGTTGGCCATGAAATTATCCCCCACGTTGTATCCGCAGGCTGCGATAGGGCTGTCTGCGAGCAGTATGCGTACGCCGCCGAAAACTGAGCAGCAGGCTGACACTGCAGCATCGCTGTTACCTCAACACCCTGCCGAAAATTAACATTATTACCGACCAGGATCGGCTGGAGCCCACCTGGAGAATCACTGGGTATGGATGAAGTAGCCATAGTGTTAGCTGTGCATGCCCCGCGCTCGCCGCGCACATCCACATCCCATATTCCATATTCATCCCTTCACGACCGCGTTACAATACCCATTGCCACTGCAAGGCTTGCCCCCTACCCCATATTTGCTATGTACATACACCATATCCATACCATACCCCGGCGACATTTTCCTGCATGAGACGATGCCTAACACTCCCTTTAATCTTTCCTCGCTTATCATTAGTAGTGTGTTAGTGTGCGTACACCTGCACGGGGAGTAAGAAGTAAGTACAGTAAGGCTCCAACCATTTTCGTTTCCAAACGTTTCTAAACGTTTGTAAACGGATTAATAATCCATTTAGTTTACGGACCTCGGTAAACAGTAAAAAAACAGTTTAAAAATGGTTTAAACGGTAATATTTTTGATGATTTTCAACCCACCATTCAGCTCAACTCACCACCAAATTTGATTCGGAAATTGTGTAGCAATGGTTTAAATTTCATCTTGAGCTTAAATTAAGGCTGGTCCTATGCTAGGTTTGGCCTCGCAGTTGGTTCAATGTCGGTTCCGGGCATCTCGGACTTCAGCTTGCCAGCGGCTGTGACACACCACACCACCGATGCCGATGGAAAGTGTGAGGTGACGATGCAGTGTTGATTCTTCAAAAATCTAAATCTTTATGAATCTCCAGTATGGGCACTTGGAAATTAACGCACCCAGTCCCGCATTAGTACACCTCCATCTTGATACCCACCTGTGGATGCACGGAACCAGCAGGTGAAAAGGGTCACAAAAAGACAAAATAGAGAAGCTAACTTCAAGTTGACTTATTCAAATCAACCCCGTCACACCTACCTGCGTTCCACACTCAATGAATATATTTTGTCAAATTCATCTGTTTTTAAACATTTTGTAAACATTTGTAAATGTTTATGAACCGTTTACCGTTTAGTTTACGGGACTCCGTAAACGAAAACTAAACGGTTGGAGCCTTAAAGTACAGTACGTGTACCACATATGAGGCAGGAGGAGGGGAGCAGTAGTATTATGATGACCCACTTTGACTGGACAAGCCTTGGAACCAGAATGTTTTTCAAGAAGATATAGTGGACCAACAACAACATGGTGGTTGAAGCTGACGCGACTTCGACTCAAACAGGCAATTTGTGGCTGTGCTCCGAATCCTTGTTTCAACTTTCGAGTCGTTCCAGCGGCCACCGCTTACGCTGTCACGTCAGAAACGAGGCCCTGCGACCATTAACGACCCTGCCTCAAATCCCGCCTAGATACGTAGCAAGGAGGTAGTATGGGTATCTTGCACCAATGTTAGAACAAAGTCCCATGTGGGGTCTAACTGCCGCCTGCATCGGCCTTTATACAACTCGCCTGCCGGCACTTGTTGCCGCTTGTACAAGCTTGTACAAGTCCGAAAAGCCAAAGCCGACAAGCCGACAAGAGCACAAGCTATGTTGGATTTTCAACAAGTCACAAAAAAAAAAAAAGTTTTTTCACAGTCCGTTGGCTTCTACTCATCATTTCTGCGCTTTTATTTTTTCGCAACAAGTGAAACTGTAAGGGCAACCTCAGCTCGGCGCGGGAGCGCGGGAGACTAGCGGGAGAATCCGAAGTAACTCAATTGACAGTACTAAATACAGGTTTCTAGAATACGCACCTAGTGGGAGAATCCGAAGAGAAGAAAGGATAAGGATTCCCACGCTAGGCGAGGTTTTTGTAGGTACTAGCCAGTAGCACGTGTCCGGATCGATCGGCAGTGGTCTCGAGCTTGATCGCATAGCACGTGCCAGTGAGAGCGACCGGACGCGGGGGGTCGGAGGAGGACGGAGTCCGGAGGGACGGAGGACGACGTTCCAGACGGAGGCGTAGGCTGGGGCATAGGACTGAAGGCCGGGTGGTCGGGCGAGGTCGGACGGACGGACGAGGCTGGACGAAGAATCGGACGAGGAAGTGGGGCAGTGCGATGGGCCGGAGCCGGACGGACAGACGGACGGACGGACGGACGGGTGGTTCCCCTGACATCACCCCCCCCTTGGAATGCGGCGTCCCGACGCATGAATCGGACATGGGCGTCGCGCCTCCGGAACGAGAGCGAGTCGAAAGCGGCCGAGGCGATCCGGCGCGGGGCATTAGGGTAGTGGCGATAATAGGCATCAATGGCGTCTTGGGCGAAGACGTCGGAGTGCTTTACCCATTTATTGTGTTCCAGGCCGTAGCCTTTCCACCGCACCATGTACCAGAGGCTGCCATAACGGACCTTCGCTTCTAGGATCTCTTCGACTTCCCATTGAACGTCGTGGTCCGTCTGAAGGATGGGCGGGGGTTCGTCGTTCCGGGGGCGTCCGGGGAACGGATCCGGTTCCGCGAGCTGGAGTTTCACTACCGGGAAGACCGGGTGGAGCTGGGAGTACCGGGGGGGGAGCTCGAGTTTGTACGCCCCCTTTCCGACGACCTTCGCAACTTTGAAGGGGCCGAGGCGTTTGTCCGCAAATTTGACGGACGGACGGGTCGTACGGATATCGGAGGCGTCCAGCCAGACTCGGTCGCCTACCTTGATCTCTGGGGCGGGCGTGCGCCTTTGATCATAGTACAGCTTGAACTCGTCCTTGGCTTTAACGAGCGCGGCTTTGGCTTCCGAAACTCCGGACGCGATCCGGTCCTGGAACTCGTTCGCGGACTCCACGTTCGAGCGTAGTCCGTTGGGCTCGAACCCCATCCGGGGGAGCCTTCCAGTGTCCGTCATAAACGGGACTTGCTGCGTCGAGGAGTGGACGTGGTTGTTGTACGCGAACTCCGCGGCCGGGAGAAGCTCGTCCCAGTCGTCTTGTTTGTAGTTCGTGAAGATCCGGACGAACTGCTCGAGTTCCTGATTGACGCGCTCGGTCTGGCCGTCGGTCTGCAGGTGGTAGGCGGTGGAGGTCGCTGGTTCTACCCCGATGAGGCGCCACAGTTCCGTGGTGAACTCCGCGACGAACTCCGGCCCGCGGTCGGAGATATATTTCTGGGGGGTTCCGTGGTGCCTCCAGACGTTCCGGTAATAGAGCCGAGCGGCTCCGACGGCGCCAAGGCCGGTGTGGCACTCGTTGAAATGGGCCCGCTTACCCAGGACGTCGACCATGACCATAACGGCGTCGAAGCCGTGCGCGTCCGGGAGCTCGACGATGAAGTCCACCGAGACGGTGTCCCAGCGTTCTTTCGGAATCTCGGTCGGGTGGAGCTCTCTGTGGGGTAACTTCCGGAGTGCCTTTGTCCGGTTGCACGGGTTGCAGGTTCGGACATATTGGCCGACGTGACGGGACAGCTGGGGCCACCAGTAATTCCGGGAGATGAGCTCGAGGGTTTTGAAGTGTCTGGCGTGTCCGGCGACCCGGGTGTCGTGGTGCAGGGCGATGATCCGGCGTCGGAGGTCCTTATTCCGCGGTACTACGATCTTACCGCGGTAGTAAAGGAGCCCTTCTGCGACACGCCACTCAGACGACCGGGGGGGGCGGACGTTCCGGTTCTTGAGGAGCTCTCGCGCGACAAGCGCGACGGGGTCCTCAAGGTCCGGTTCACCCGCGAAGGCCTCCCGGACGTCACGAAGGAGGGGGACTTCGGGTCCGGCTACCACGACGCCTTCTAGCGCGCGGACGTGGAACAAGTCCAGGCGAAGAAGGGTAACGTCCGTGTTGTCTGAGCCTACCCCGTGGTCCGGGCGACGGGACAGCGCGTCCGGACGGCCCATGAGGCGTCCGGGCTGGTGGTGGAGCGCGAAGTCAAACCGGGACAGGTACAAGGACCACCGCACCTGCCTCCGGTTCAAGTTCTGTGCCTTCCGGAAGTACTCCAGGTTTTTGTGATCCGTCCAGATCTCGACTGGATGCTGCGTACCTTCGAGGAAGTGCCGCCACTCCTCTAGGGCTCGGATGATCGCGAGCATCTCTTTGTCGTGGATCTCGTAGTTGCGCTGGACATCACTCAGACTTTTGGAGTAGAACACGACCGGGTGCCACTTTCCGTTCGCATCCGGCTGGGACAGGACAGCCCCGGTAGCGTAGTCGGAGCTGTCCGCCTCGACCCGGTACGGACGCGACTCGTCGGGTAGGACCAAGACGGGCTCCGCGGTCACCGCGTCCTTGAGGGCTTGGAAGGTATGACATCTTTTATCGCTGTAAATTATGAGCTTCACAAATGAGGTTCAGAACCATATTTTACAGGTAGAAGGTACGAGGTTGGTGCAACATGTGACTTGAGGTTGAGGTTAGCAACTGAGGTTTTGGTAAATTATTGAGTTTGAGGTATGAGGTTGCACATCTGACATATCGAGGTTGTACAATGAGATTGAGCTTCGAGGTTGCCACTGATGGTGCCAAACCTTTTTTGTTGAGGTTCAGGTTTCAAGTTGCACTTTGATTTCCCCATTTGGCTCACCATTGACATACCATGGTTTCCCATCAGCATACTGTGGTTTCCCATCAGCATACCACAGTTTCTCATCAACATACCATAGTTTACCATCACTCAACCATGGTTAACCATGGTTTGTGCTGCCAGTCACAACATCAACGACACAGAGTATATAGCTGGTAAGCAGGCCAAGTCTACTGATGTCTTTGCACCCCCTGATTATCATCCAACTCAGGCCAAATCCCACTCTTTGCGAATATGCACCTATCTTTCTATTGTCTGCTACTTGCCTGAATTTATGTAACTTTTAATTCACCTTTAATTACTATGAATCCATAATTAAATTACTAATACACAGCTGAATTATATTTCACTCTCCTTGCAATTGTTTTGCCACATAATCCCCAAGCTGTTAATTATTTTTGGCTGTGCTTTGGTTCGGTTTGACCTTGATCACTACAACTCTGATATTACATTACTGATACTCACCTGAAGTTTGCTCAAACTTTAATCACTACGACTTGATAACTACATTACTAATGTCTAGCCACTTTTTCTGTCATAGCAAATATCTTGTCATACAATTTGCTGAATTCCAAGTCACTACTTACTTTTGGCTGTGCTAACAGTTCAGTTTAAGCTAAATTTTGGTTTCTGAAGATAAACTTGAGTTGCTTCCTACTTGAGATGATTTGCACATTTGAGCCCTATCCAATAAATAGATGATCTCAGTGTGATATACTTATTGCCCTGATGGTGCAGCTGGAAATTCAGCTGTCGTTTAACACTGAGCAAGGTTAGACTTCACGTTTGGAAGGTTGCATGTTCAATCCCCACTTGTAGCACTTTATTATATTACTTTCGCCATTTTGGACCAGACTGCTTTTTTCATTTTTTCTAACCTTCCCTCTACAATGACTTTGTCTTCATTGACCACAATTGACTCATCACCTTCACAGTTACACAGTTAAATACAAGTTCAATTATATGCTGTATCAATTAGGCTTAGCGCGCACCTATTCTCAAATAATTTTTTTGACTTAGTCAGCATACCCATGTGATCTCTTTGGTCAACAACTCTGACTCAACTCTCGCTTCTACTCTACTTAGCATCACTCTGCCTACAAACCCCCTGCACTCAGCAACCAGACTCCAAGTCTGGAGTGTGCTGGACTTTCAAGTCTAGCTCTTTTTGTTTTCTCAACATGTCTGTTAACTTGCTGAGGAACCACAATCCAAATGGCAGGCACAATGGTACAGTGGCGGCGAAATGAGCGCGGTTGTTTGGGCCCATTTCCGGGTTGAATCTCCTCAAACAAAATTGTTGCATCAGTGTTGAGCGATGTAAAGCTCGTATGAACAGTTTAAACCATACTATACTGGTCTCGATGTCTCACAATAAAATGAATTGGCATATTCTGAAAATTCAACTTTGCGGAATCACATGCCATCGAAAAATTGTCATCGTAGCATGAAAGTACTTGAAAAATGAAGGATACTTACATTTTATTTTATTGGAATCCCTTCGGATTTGGTCTTGCAATGCCCACTGGAAGTTGGCCATTTTGACCATTTTTGGCCACTTTTCGCTTATTTTCACCCAAAATGGCCGGCTTGCGGCAAGCATTGCAAGCCCAAATCTCAATGGATTCCCATGAAATAAAATGTGAGTACCCTTCATTTTTCAAGTACGTTCATGCTACGATGGCAATTTTTCGATGGCATGTGATTCCGCAAAGTTGAATTTCCAGAATATGCCAATTTATTTTATTATGGGACATCGAGACCGGTATTATGGTTTAAACTGTTCATACGAGCTTTACATTGCTCAACACTAATGCTACAATTTTGTTTGAGGAGATTTGACCCGGAAATGGGCCCAAACAACTGCACTCATTTCTTTTCGCTGCCACTGTAGGTGCCACCATTCACATTGAGGCCGAAACATATTTCATGACCAATGCTGACTGTGTTCAGACATGCACTATGGTGAAGATGACCCAACTTTGTGGCCACAACAATATACCTCTAAATTTCACCACTTGGAGGCCGTTGTGAAAAGGGGTGCTTGGCAGGAAATCTCCATTATGTGGTGGGATCCCCAACAAGAGGACTTTGAGCGGGGGAACACCATAATGTGCAGCTTAGGGAAATTGGTGTATTCCATACTGTGCCTTCTGGAGGAGGCCGCTTGTCAACTGGCTGGTCAATGCCAAACCTATTGCATCACAGTGGAAGTGAAAGGCCTCTCTTTGGTCAACTGGTTGAAAGTATGTGCCTTGTTGGGATTATTAATGGCAGCTCGGCCATTGGCATATGCTTTGTTGACTCGGCCATCGCGTTGCAATTGAGCGGATTCGCCAGTCCCTGCTTCGCATTGACCCAGTGCGGCGGATATTTGAGCGCATCTGTATCCATTGACGTGACTATCGTGTCCTTGGTCCGAATTCCCTCTGGCACCATGATGGCCAGCATGCTGAGTTTTTCCTTTCCTTTAGCATATTGATTTTTTCATGTTTCTGGGGCTAGGTCTGATTCCCTGGGGCATTGTTATCCATGGCTTCATTGATGGGTATTCACACCTTATCACAGGCCTGCGGGCGAGCGACAACAATGCAGCTGATACAGTTTTGGAGCTATTTCTGAATGCTGCAAATGTGTATGGTGTCCCATCCCGGATGTGCGGGGACCATGGTGCAGAAAATCCATATGTTGCTTCCTGGATGGAAAACCACTGTGGGACTCGCAGAGGCTCTTATATATGGGGACGATAGCTCAATCCACAACTGCTTTTTGTTTCTGGACCGATTTCTACTCTTTAGAAGTGTTCATAATGCTCGCATTGAGCGACTCTGGGTCGATGTCACGGCCCAGGTCAGTGCAACATGGGGCGATCATTTTATCCGGCTAGAAGTTCGGTATGGGCTTGACATCAACAATGTCGCTCATATCTGGCTTTTACATCTCCTCGGCACAATCAATACCCAACTTACTTTCTTTGCCGAGTTGTGGAACCAGCACCACATTCAGATTTGGAATGGGGCTAATCGGTCCCCCACTGATATGTTTGTTTGTGATATGTATGTCAATGGTGTTTGCGGAGATCAGCTTCCTCAGGAAGAAGAGGATCTCGGCAAAGACAAATTGGAGGTGTATGGAATCAACTGGCAGGGCCTTCGCGATGATAATATCCTCCACTCACAGGCCCAGAACAATTCTACCACAGAAGGCTCAAGCTCTTGGGTAGGCCACACTGGACCCCCTCCTGATCTCAGCCAGGTCATTGTACAGCCTCCTGTGGGAACTCTCACAGAAGAGGAGGCGACTGATTTGTATAACTCATTTTCACATCTCATTGGAAGTGCTGAAGATGGTGATATTATATTACTTTGGAGCCAAGCACTTGCTCATGTTCATGTATTATACCCTGATGTATTTTGAATTTCGATTGGAAATCAACAGAAATCATGTGGAACGATACTAAACTGCAGTTAATAATGGTAAACTATGGATGACAGGTGGCAGATCAAGAATGATCGTAGTTGTTGATGGCAAATCAAGGATGACTGCAGTTAATGGTGGTCAAATGAAGGAAAATGCTGCCATTGGCTGGAATAACATGATTTTGATTGCATTTGACCATGATTGAACCATGGTTTGACCATGATAGAATGCCAAAAAATGATAATTCTCTGAATTGTCGTTCTGCATGCTCAACTACTCAAGTCTCGTACTAAACCTAGCAGATCTCGTCCCAAACCTCATAATTCTTGTTCTCAACCTCACACTGCAACCTCAGGGCTTTATGTCCATAATCTCGTACTGCATGCTCAACCTCCCAATCACTAATTATAACCTCAGATCTACAAGCTCAACCTGCTGAAATCATGTAACCTCAGTGCTCAACCTGTCAAAATCATGTAACCTCAGTGCTCCACCTGCTATCTGTGCTCAACCTCAACGCTTGCACCTCAACCTTATATTTTGCATCGAAAAAAGCTTTTATAGGAAGGCGGCGGCCGCGGCAGCGGTCCAGGTCCAAGCGATGCTCTTCTTTGTGAGGTCAAAGAGGGGCCGTGCGATGTCCGAGAACGCCCGGATGAACCTCCGGTAGAAGTTCGTGAAGCCAAGGAACTGCTGCACGTCCTTCTTGTTCTCCGGAGCAGGCCAGGCGGCGACTCCGGCGACCTTGACCGGGTCCATCTCGACGTGGTTGTGCGAGATGATGACGCCGAGGTACTCGATCGACGACTTCTCGAATTCGCACTTCTCCGGTCGGAGGTAAAGCTTGTGCGCCCGGAGCCGCCGGAGGACTTCTCGGACGATCTCTCGGTGGCGCGCGAGATCGGAGTGAGCGATGAGGATGTCGTCAAGGTATACCATGACATCTCCGGACAGGATGAGGTCTTGGAAGATGTCGTTCATCATCGTCTGGAACGTGGCCAGAGAGTTGGTGAGGCCGAAGTACATCACCAGGGGCTCGAAGAGCCCTCGGTTGGTACGGAACGCGGCCTTCCACTCGTCGCCTCCCCGAATCTGGACGTTGTTGAAGCCCCACCGGACGTCGAGTTTTGTGAAGAACCGGGCTCCCTTAAGGCGGTTGATGAGATCGTTAATCAGCGGGAGCGGATACCGGTTCTTTACGGTCATCGCGTTGTGCGCCCGATAGTCCTGGACGAACCGGAGGCTTCCGTCCTTCTTTTTGATGAAGAAGACCGGAGACGCCATCGGGGATTTGGACGGACGGATCCGGCCGGTGCTCAACCCATCCTCGATGAACGCGTCGAGTTCCTTCTGCTCGAGGGGGGAGATCGGGTAGACCTTGCAGTTGGCCGGTTTCGCATCCGGGACGAGTTCGATGGCGTGGTCCCACGTCCGACGTTCCGGCAACGCGTCGAACGACTCCTTATCGAAAACATCGGAAAAATCCTCTACCCAGGCCGGAACCGAGGTCCCGGGCAGGGCCGAGTTCCGGGCGTAGGCCTCCGCGAGCCTCTGAGAGACGGTGCTGCCCGTGCGGATTTCTTCAGCCGGAGCGAACACGGTGTAGAGAATCCGGTCGCCGTCCTCGAGCTCATCGTCTTCGTCACCGTCGTCGTCATCCGGGTCCGGAGTGAGGTCCGGGAAGTCGTCTCCGTCGTCGCCCGGATCGTACCCGTCATCTCCGCACCACTCCTCCGAGTCAATGGCACAGATAGACGGGACGGGACCTTCGCGGAGCTGCCGGAGGATCGCGGCGGAGATCTTCGCGTTGCGACGGACGGCACGGAGCTCCTCCCGGCAAGTGCTGCAGCTGGTCGGACAGCGGGTCATCCGGACTTCCTTGGTCTCCCAGTCGATCTCCGGGTTGTGCTTCTGAAGCCAGGAGTAACCGAGGATGACGTGCTGCTTTCCGAGCCGCGTTACCGCGAGTTGGATGTGTTCGGAGTGTCCCTTGTAGTTGACGACCATATCAACTACGCCGGAAATGCCTCCGGACGCATTGGGCGTGCCGTCGACGTTGAGGACTGGAATTGGCTGGGAGAGCTTCCGGACGGGAAGGTTGCGGGAGATCACGTACTCCGAGTCGATGAAGTCTCCGGTCGCTCCACAGTCAACCAGACCCTTCACGGACATCGTAGCCGTGGTCTCTACCGATTGCATCTCCAACGGAATGTGCAGGGAGTTCCGGCCCTCTACGGAATCAATAACGTACCGCCGGGGTAGTTTGCGTTCCCACCTCGGACGGCGGACGCGGGGAAGGGAAGGGGGAAGTTCAGTCTTTGCCTCCGGGGCGGGAATAGGGGGTGCGCCTTTCATATCAACTGCTGATTTATTGGGTATATCTTTGTACAAGCAGGAGTAACGATTGGGGGACGCGACCGAGGGCGCACCGCTCACTCGGCCAGGTCCGGAAAACCCTCTGGCTCCGTGTCTCCGGCGTCCAGCTCGGCCGGAAGCCCAGCAGTGGTAGAGAGGCGCGCGAAGAGTTCTCCGAGGAGGTCATCACCGAGTTGACGGACGACCTCGTCCAGGACGTCCGCGTGCCGGACATCCGAGGGAGTCGGGCAGTCTCGAGCGAGGTGTCCGGCCGCGCCGCAACGGAAGCAGGTGCGCGGGTCCGGTCGACATCCATTGGAACGCCAGGTGGAAGGGCGGGCGCCGGCGCGGCTTTGGGAGCAGGCGTGAAGGAGGGGACTGGGAGGAACGTCCCAGTGCGAGGGCGTGCGGCCGGAGCCGGGGCGCGAGTCGAAGGTGCTCCTGCTCGGACACGGGCGAGGGCGTCGTACTGGCGGAAGGCGCGGAGGCGCCATCCGGCGTAGTCTAGCAGCACCGGGGCGGTCCCAGACGTGGTGATCGCCGCGTTAATCCGCGGGTCAAGCCCTGCGCGATACTTGGTGACGCGGACGAGCGGGTCCGTGTACCCGGCCGTGGCGGCGAGTTCCTCGAATCGTCCGTGTACTGGCAAACGTCGCGGGAGCCCTGGTAGTAGCTATGGGTCTCCAACCGGAGGAGAGCTTGGTCTTGCTCGTTTTCCTCTACAAACCGGAGCCGGAACTCGGACTCGAATTCCGCCCAGGACGGGAATGGGAACGGAACGATTGCGGACTGTCGTTCGGCCCATCGTCCGGCCGCGTCTCGCGCCATGAAGGACATGGCGTACCGCACGAGTTTTTCCTCGACGACCTGTCCGTGGACCATGAAGGCTTCCGGAACTAGTCGGAGGTATGTGAGGACGGAGTGGAGGAACATCCGTCCTTGAGTCCGGTCGCCGTCGAAAACGGCTGGGGGGTTCGGTCGGAGAACCGATTTTGCTGCAGGGGTGAGGGTGGTGAAGTCTGGACCCGCCGCCGGAGCTGGAGCAGCAGGGACGGGGGCAGTCGCGGGTGGATTTTGGTTGTTGTGTAAAACGCGGAGGAGTAGGGTTTCAATGTTCGCGAGAGAGCTTTCTACCGCTGTCAGCCGGGATTCGGGGTCGGCAGCTGTGACGAGAGTTTACAGTAGTTAGAGTCACTACAGCATGTTCCCGCTCTGTTCGGTATTAGGTACACAAGTATTACGTAGGTGTTACATAATGCAACGATTCTTTGCCTTTAAACTCTCATGATCAAGACGACATAAGTGCATCTTGCACGGGGGTGGTGGGCATTCAACTAGCTCATCACCCCGGCTGGGCACCCATACATCTGCCTTCCTCTCCCGGGTGACAGGAGTCCGTTCGAAGGGTCACACGATACCAGACAAGAGCGAAGCTCTTGTCTACGGTGCGACATCTACTTCAAGATCTCGGCTTCGCGCTCGCGGCGCTACGCTATGGCCTCCTTCAACGAGAAGTCCCCTTGGTGCCGAAGCACGACCGCTTCACAGTGGTGGACGCACAGGGGTCTTCATCAAGTTGGATGGAGACCATACACCATCGAGCCTCGCTCCGTGACGCCAGGGCGTCTAAGCGGCCATTCACTCTCAGGTAGAGCCCTTTCTTTTATTTCAGAATGGCCGCCGCGACGACACCGGCTTCACGAGAACCTCGACTTTCCGACGACCAGAACCGGCGCTAGTATGCGCAACGGTGGTCAGTTACGGCGAAATTCTCGTTCCCTTCGCTCAGGCCGCTGGGTCGGATTTTCGATAACGATGCCCGAAAATCAGGTGGATTCAAGTATTTCTTTACGAATCCCGGCTCGACTTGCGAGGTGGGGAACTCGCGACCATTTCCGACGCGCGCTCCCTTATCACCAGCCTCCGCGAGAGGTCAGCAAGATCGAGCCCCTTTTTCCCTGCTCGATCGATCGTACGCATGCTTCCAGCTGAAACGATCATCGAGTTGCCGCGCAATATTTCCAATTCTCTGAACTTATAAGTACTACTTCGCGCGCCCCTCTCTTCTTCGTATTCCCACCATGGCGTCGGGAAGCAAGAGAACGCCGGTACAGCCCGACAAACCGGCCCCGCGCCAGAGCAAAGCCAAAACCCCTGGCGCGAGCGGCGACGGCTCCCCCGCTCCTCGCGTTGCACAACCGCCTCCCACGAATCGCACCCACAACCCACAGATGGCGTCTCGCCGCGCAGGTCTTGCTTCCGAAGCCGCGGCTGCGGCAGCCGCCCTGAAACTGGCAGAGGATCGTAGCGCTCGAGACGCCAGGGCGGCGAGTCGAGCGGACAAAGACCCGGCTGCGCCCAGCAGCGACGGAGCTCCGAGCCGCAAGGATGGCGACGTCTCCACCCCTGCTGGAACACCGCCAGTGGATACGGATTCGTCTTCCGGGAAAGACACCGCTACGGCGCCCTCAGGCTACGCTGCTACGGTCCCACCGGCAGCCTCAGCCACGCCGTCTCTTTCTTCCCTGCTTAACCCGTCTTCCACCGTCACTGGAAGCCAATCGGCACGCTCAGACTCGCTGTCGAATTCCTCCGGCTCCGCGCTTCTGCATGGGCGCGGCGTCGTCGCGACTGAAAGCGTCTCCCATCTTTTCCACCACCAAACGGATGCCAGGATATTCGTCTCCGTGTGCGCGGATAGCGAGGTCCTTGACGAAGACCTCTCTGCTTCCTTGCAGAAGTATCACCCGGTGTACGATCCCCATCGCGACGACGACCCTCTCATTGCCTACGGTGCCTTGGACGGCCTAATGCCGGGCAAAACCCCAGAGGAAACGATCGCCTTCCGCGATGTCGTTATGCGGTGGTCGCAGCCTCATATCAATCTTAATTGGGAAACGCTAGAGGAAGGGATCAGTCAATTCAAGGAAGAGAAACCCTCGAAGCACGCGCTACTGGTGTTCAAACATCCCAATCAGGTTTCCAATACGTACTCGTTGGGCGCCTTCTACCTCGATCGCTTCGCCCATCTAGTGTTGGCGGCCACCCAAATTCTGGACGGACTGAACGACTTCCTGGGGAACCCGCCTCAGAAACGCTTTCTCCTCGACCCTGGGTGGAAATTCATGCGTATCATGGAGCTTGACGGTAGCCGTACCATCATTTTGATGACGTTCGCCACGCTACAACTGCGCCTGGTCAACGCGGGACTTCACATCCGCAAGTTCCTGCAAACCGTACAGCGGATGTACGGACACCCCGTGCTGGACTTAATATCCGTCCCATCCACTCGAAGTTCCGTTCGATCCGAATTTGGGCTAGAGACGCCTCGCGAGGAATTAGCCAAACTCCTTTCTCGGCCGGATTATGGCGCGGTAGCCGACACTATCCATGCAAAGGCTCGGAACCGCCTCATCAAAAACGCGGACCTTCCCCCTCGCGACTTGTTCTACCGAACTACGCCTCGCTCGTTGGAAGCCCATCAAGTAGCGCTACCAGCTACGCCCGCCCCGAGCAGCGAAGCTTCCAGGAGTGCTCCGAAGAATCCAAGTTCGGTTCACGGCCCCGAGCCCCACGAACCAGCTCTCAAGTTCCCAGTCCCTGCCTCCCTCACTGCGGCTCCTAGAGGTCCGGTCAGCTTCTTACCGGCCATAGGAATGATCCCTCGGTACGGGGAGAATCCTTCGGCGACGGTCAAACCTCGTCTGTTTGCCCCCGGCGCGAGCATTTCCGAAGTCCTGCGCGCTCATCCCGCTAATTCAGCCGCTCCGAATCAGTACGCTGCTGCTGCTGCCGCGGCAGTCGCTGCCCTTAACCCTGGAGGAGCGCCTAACCAGCACTGGACGTCGTACAACTATCAAGCCGCGCCCGGCCCGCCAGGCATACCACCTCCTCCTTTCGCTAACCAAGGAGGATACCCTAGCGGTGGTAACGTTCCGCCCCACGGAGGTACGGGAAGTAATCCTACCGGACAGAATCCCCCTGGCGGCTACGGTTCACCGGGCCCGGGAGGAGGAGGCGGCGACGGTGGCGCGGGAGGTGCAAGCGGGGGCGGAGGAGGCGGAGCGCATGGCGGTGGAGGCGGCGGAGGAGGTGGCGGGGACGGTGGACCGCCCGCTAACCCTCTCGCGGCCTCTAATCCGTGGACGCCACCGGACTGGCAACTGAATCGCAAACTTAACCTCAGTATGGTACCCTCCTGGGACGGCCACGGAAAAACGGTTATCCACTACCTTTGCTCGGTCGCGGAGCTCACTCGTCTCTCTCCTCAAATGATCGTAGACCTCGGGGCCATGGCGCCCTTGAAATTCACGGATCGAGCTCAGACGTGGTGGCAGACGATGCCTATCGACTTTCGTAACTCCGTCAGTCAAAACTGGAACCTGTTGTTTAATGCCATATCCGTCCATTTCCTCAACGAAATCTGGGTTCACAAGCGCACCACCGAATGGGAAGAAATGCGCTTCAGACAGAAGGGGCATGAAGGCGAGTGGCCTTTGGACTTTATCCAGAGGCGCGTCAAGCATCATATGTTCCTGTTCACGACTTCTACGGACGGACCGGAAGTCGTGGCGCGGATCCTTCGCAATGCCCCCGACGTGTGGCTAGGGACAATCAACTCCACCACTCATCGCGATGTCTTTTCCCTTAAGGCAGCGGTAGTCGCTTTCCGCCCTACGCTCATGTCGAACTGGAATCAAGCGATACGCCTGGGCACGATGAGCGACTACTCGAACCGTCAGCACCGTCGTCGAGGGAATGCCGTCACCATCGAGGAAGTCGACGACGAAGACGAGCTACTTCCCAGCTCGAGCCCGCCGTCTTCCAAGTCCGCCCACGCAGCAGATGGACAAGCTCGAAACAGACCTTCGAGTCGCCCATCTTCCACTCGTCCCCCATGGCCCGAGGGTAAGACTGTCAAGGGTTACGCGTTCGTCAAACGCGACGACGTCCACAGTCCAAGGAAACCGCCTGGGGAGTGCTATATTTGCACCAGTGGGAATCATTTCGCCAGAAACTGCCCGCACTACGGAACGTGGTTGAGCCTGCGAGACGCCAATATGATAGATTCCGATGTGGACGCTATTCGGGAGGCAGACGATTTGAGGGAGTGGCTAGCTATGACTGTCGAAAGCAATAATGATTCCGTTTCTGCTTATTCGAGTGAGATGAGTGAACTAAGGGAATTAGAACGGCGAATCGCGCTCTCCGCCTCCGTACAGCAGAGGAGTGCGGCCTCCGCTCACGTAGTAGTCAATGGCGCCCCTAATCGGAACACCAGACGGCGCGTCCGATTCTCTAAGTCCCCTCCATCGCCTTCAGGAGCAAGCAAAGGCAAACATTCGGAATCAGCCACGTCCAACACTCTCATCCCGCGACGCGTTAAGCGCTTCAAGGAACAACGCGCATCCACCGAGCCCGAAGATGACCGGACCTCGCTTCCAAGCGAAGACGAGCCTACGGAATCGAACGGGCCTACGGTCCACGGGGAATCCTCTGAAGCGTTGCCCGAAGACGCGCGATACGCGGACCCACGTTTCAAGGAACGGCGCATTGTCAAGGCCAACCGAGCGCGGTCCATGCCGGCTGGAATGAGTTCGCTGGGTATTAAGGCGCTGCATATGAAGGTTCACCTCGGCAGTCCGGACGCGCCCGCGACCATGGGTCGCTTGGACTCTGGAGCAGACATTACCCTGATGTCAGAAGAATTCTTCAAGACGCTTCCGGGTCTCCCAAAGCCCAGAGAGGGATTGCGCATGCGACTGTACGCCCTAACTGGGGAGGCGAAAGTTTTGGGATATACGCGATTCACGATGTTCGCCCAAGCCAGCAACGGCTCCTTGATCAGCTTCGAGGTAGAAGCGTACGTAGTGCGCAACATGCGAGTGCCCCTCCTTTTGGGGGAGGACTTCCAAGTCTCATACGAACTCGGGGTTACTCGGTATTCGAGCGGCCATTGCGACGTACGGGTCGGGCAGTCCGAATTCGTCATTCCGGGGTCTTCCGCCCAACGGGTAGATTTAGGATTCGAAATCCGTTCGGTGCACGCAGTCATAGCCAGCGGATTTCGCCGCTTCAAGGCTCACCAGAGGCAGAAAATTCATCGCCAGCGTCAACGCGAAGGCGATTCTCGACCGCCTGTGCTTGCGGCAGAGGACGCGTTGATACCGGCAGGCACGGTGCGAAACGTGCGTCTGCGAGGACCGTTCGAGTCGAGGAACGAGTGGCTGGTCGACAAGATTATCATGCCGACGGACGACGCCTCAGTGATCGCAGCGCCTCTCACTTGGGTCAACACGGACTCGCCTTACCTACCTATCGCGAACCCAGGGGTGCGGCCCTGGTACGTACGGAAAGGAGAGATCGTTGGACGGCTGGTCGACCCTAATGGGTTTGTTGACGTGCCTCGGGACGAGCCTCACCGCGAGCAGATGGCTGCCAATGCGGAGTCCATTCGAGCCACGATCGGAACCCTACGGCAGCAGGATCTTGCGGGAGCAAACCTTACCGACTTGGCACCGCACGAGGACGACCAGTTAGAAGGCGATGATCAGTGGGGCCCGAAAACCACTGCGGTGCCTGAGGATCCACTACCTGACGTGGACGTGTCTACTCTAGTTAACTGGGGCCCCGATATCCCGGAAGACGTTAAACCTCGCTTAGAAGACGTACTTCGACGGAACGCCGCCGCGTTTGGAGTGGGGGGCCGGCTCGGCCATGTCGACACGAAAGTGCCGATACCGCTCAAGCCCGGGACTCAACCGGTCTCGATGCCAATGTACGGGGCCTCCCCGGCGAAGAGGGAGGTTATCGACAAGCAGATCGACGCGTGGTTCGAGGCCGAGGTCATCGAACCCTCGGTCAGTCCGTGGGGCTTCCCTTGCATAGTCGTTTATCGAAACGGCAAGCCTCGGCTTTGCGTGGATTATCGAAAGCTGAACGAACGAACGGTACCGGACGAGTTCCCGATACCTCGCCAAGCTGAGATTCTGCAAGCGCTTAGCGGAGCGCAGGTTCTCTCCTCCTTCGACGCCCTCGCGGGATTTACTCAGCTCGAGATGGCTGAAGACGCGAAAGAGAGGACGGCCTTCCGCTCTCATCGCGGCCTATGGCAATTCCGGCGCATGCCGTTCGGGCTGCGCAACGGGCCATCAGTTTTCCAGAGAGTAATGCAGGGAGTGCTCGCGCCATATCTGTGGCTTTTTACCTTGGTATATATCGACGATATCGTGATTTATTCAAAGTCATGGGACGAGCACTTGGAACACCTTGACAAAACGTTGTCCGCCATCGCCCAAGCCGGGATCACTCTGTCGCCAGCGAAGTGTTTCGTGGGCTATTCCTCGATCCTTCTGCTTGGGCAAAAGGTTTCGCGATTGGGATTGTCCACCCACCGCGAGAAGGTCGCGGCTATTCAGGAATTAGATCGTCCCCGCACCGTCTCTGACTTGCAGAAATTCCTGGGAATGTGCGTCTATTTCTCGGCCTACATCCCTTTCTACGCCTTTATCGCCGCCCCTCTCTTCGCGCTCTTGAAGAAAGGGGTACGGTTCGAGTGGAAAGCCGAGCAAGAGATTGCATTCCAGCAAGCGAAGGACGCTCTTGCCGCCGCACCCGTGTTAGGACATCCGGTTCAAGGCTTACCGTATCGGCTTTACACCGACGCGTCTGATTTCGCTTTGGGAGCGAGCCTGCAACAAGTGCAGGCTATCAGAATTGAGGACCTCAAGGGCACGCCCGTGTACGATCGGTTGCGCGGGGCATGGGACGCCGGACTGCCGGTCCCGCGTCTATTCGTCAACCTCTGCAAGGATGTGATGGAGGGTGCGAAGGACGAATGGGCTACGGAATTCGAAGACACCACAGTTCACGTCGAGAGAGTGATTGCGTATTGGAGTAGGACACTCAAGCCGGCCGAGCGAAACTACAGTGCAACGGAGAGGGAGGCATTGGGCGCGAAAGATGCCTTAGTGCGGTTTCAACCCTTTATAGAGGGCGAGCAGGTTGTTCTCGTAACTGATCACGCCGCGCTGCAATGGGCTCGAGTCTACGAGAATGCGAACCGGCGTTTAGCGGCGTGGGGGGCAGTATATGCTGCGTACCCCGGCCTTCGGATTGTCCACCGAGCCGGGCGAATCCACTCGAATGTGGATCCCTTATCAAGACTCCCGCGAGTGCCGCCGCATAATTCGCCGCTTCAGGACGACATTCCATCCATCGTTCCCGATGACGACAAGCAACAGGCTGCACAGGCCGCAGAGGATCGTGAGTCCTTCGCCCCCGCCAAGAAGGCGGCATTCGTAGCCTTATGGTGGAGCGACGTCGTCGAGCGGTTCGAAGCGTTCCCAGTCACGACTCGACGCCAAGCCAAGGATCTGGAAGGATCACCTAAACCGGGGGATGGATTCGAGCAGGATCTCCTCGACGGCGAACCTCAGGAATCGGACGAGGAAGACGATCCAGAAACAGCTCAAGCGGAATCTGACCTCCCGTTTCCCCTTTCAGATCCCTGGACGTACCCTTCGGGCGTCGACTCACCCTCGAAGGACGCGGAAGAAAGATGGGAGGACCACGCCCATCTTCTATTATCAGTCAGTCCCGACTTAACGAAGAAATTCGTACAAGGATACAAGAGCGACCCCTACTTCCGCAAACTTTATGTCGACGAGATGGTCAGCTCTGACAAGTTGCTCACTCCCTCGCGTTTCCAGAAGGCGTCGAGCGGTCTTCTATACTTCCAAGACGCTGACTGGAACTCTCGCTTATGCGTCCCGTCCTCGATGGTCCCCTACGTGCTCAAGTTGACCCATGACTCCGCTAGTGAGAGCGCTCACGCGGGGCCGCGCCGATTTCTCGCCAGAGTCAAAGAAACGTTTTTCTGGCCCCGACTTGCGACGGACGTGGAGGATTTCACAGAAACCTGCGACATTTGCCAAAAGATCAAGGTGGATCATCGCAAGCGAATGGGAGGGCTACGGCCAGCACATATTCCGGCCCGCCCCTTCGCTACGGTTTCCCTAGACCTGATAACGGGCCTCCCGCCCTCAGGACCGGAGAAATTCACCGCGATATTAGTCATCGTGGACAAATTGACCAAGTACGCGGTCATAATCGCTACCCATAACCAGCTCTCGCAAGAAGGCTTCGCTCGCCTCTTCGTCGACCACGTCGTGAACGTATACGGGTTACCGGAACGCATCATCTGCGACCGCGACAAACGTTGGTCCACCGCGTTCTGGCGGTCGGTGGTCTCGTACTACGGGGGATCTCTAGCCCTGTCTTCAGCACATCATCCTCAAACCGATGGTCAGACGGAAGTGCTCAACGCTACGATTGAGCAAATGCTACGCGCCTACGTCGCCGAAGACCGTTCCACCTGGGCCCGCTGGCTTAGTGAAATTCGGCACTCCTACAACTCCTCAGTCCATAGCTCCACCGGGTACTCTCCCGATTTCCTGTTGTTCGGTTACCAACCGAGAGTATCTACGGCCCTGCTGGTTCCCCTAAACGATCCCGCGACGCGACCTTTCCTATCTAGTCAAAAGGCGGAAGATTATATCGCGGTTATGGAACAACACCGCAAGTCCGCTCGCGACGCCCTCGCACTGGCTCAGGAGCGCCAAGCCCGAGCTCACAATAAACATCGACGGCCTGTGGAGGAAATCCGCCCAGGAGATCTGGTCACCATTAACCCCCACACTCTCAAGTTAATTGACGCCAGTGGCCTCGGTATCAAGCTTATCCAGAAGACCATCGGCCCTTTCGAGGTTACTGAACGCATCAATCCCATGGTTTATCGACTGCGACTCCCCGACAACTACCCTATGCATCCCGTGGTTAACCTCGAGCACTTACGACGGTATCGCGCCTCTCCTGAGAAATTCGGCGAAAGGACTACCTTGCCGCCGACCAGGGATTTACTTAACGCCACGGAGGAGTACGAGGTGGAAGCGATCCTTGGCCACCGACTCTCCCGGCGGAAGGACGGAAATCGGCGCATGTACCTGGTGCGCTGGAAGGGTTTCGAACCGTCCGAGGATACTTGGGTCTCGGAGTGGGATTTGCGCAACGCCCCGGAAATGAGACGCGAGTATCTAGTTCAGAATAAATTGCGCCCGGCATAATTCACCTTTGCATTTCTACCGGAATGCCCCGTTTATTTCTCATTAGCCCAGGCCGAGCCTCGGGCGCGGAATTTGTTCTTGTTTATTCATCAGGAGGTCGCCTTCCGCCGATCTCCTAACTTTTCTTTCTTCACGCCATCATCATCGTCGACGGACTCCCGGGCGATTTCGATAGTAGTAGATACTCGTCAACGGTTCACCGGGCGATATCTCAACGCAAAGTCGCCTCGCGCCTCGTCTACGGTTAGCCGGACGAGAACCTTCCTGCGCGCAGTCATTACACATCGCTATGTACCCAGAGGTCGAAGGATTCCCGGACCAAGCCCAATTGTACTCGGGAAGGAGACTCCTCAGTTCCCAAGGACTCACCTACCCCCCTTTGATCGACGATACTTTTACTCTCCGCCTCCCCAAACCTGGGACGAATTTCGGACGAGAAGTCCGGACCTCTCTCAGTGGCCACGATAGGCGCTTCGAACTGTGGAGCCCGAACTCGGTGCAATTGCCGTACTACCCCGGAATACGGTCCAGCGTCCTCGAACTCCGGCTCTCCGAATCCCTGGAGCAGCGACGGTACGATGGGAAGTTGGGCCGTTTCGATCCTACGCTAGCGCCTCAATACTACGATCGGCGACGACCCTGGCTCGGAATGCTCGTCGCGCCCTCCTCTCTTTCGGCGTTCGAAATCTCCGCCCGAGCGGAATACGTCCCTATTATTCGAGTCTGGGAGGTCTCGTCCGAGAAACCGTTCCTGGGCAAGTTACGCGAGGAATTCGTGCGAGATCTCGAGGAAGCCAACCGCGCTGCTCAAGCGAAGATGATGGGGGTCGGTGCGCGCATTTACCGGGAGCGAGTAGAACTCTGGAACCATCGTCCTACTCGACCGCTCCAACGGGAATTCAGCGACCTCCGTTCGCTCACTCGATTTGAACAGGCCCTCGATCTGGGTCAAGAACTTCAGCGCGCGATTCAGGAAAGGTTCGCATGGGCGCGCATGGCAGAGGCTTGGCTGCAGTTCGAAGGGAAGGAAGTCGAGCTCGCCTCCGTAGAAATCCTGCCTGCCAACGAAGAGTTCATTGGGGTTTGGGTCCACGGCATCGAGGAGGCTGACCTCAAGTTCTTCCTGGGGCCAGCGCGAGTTCCGTGCTTCCTCGTTCACGAGTTGGGGAACCAGGACCCTACCGGCGAGTTGATCATGGAGGACTTCGTTCAGGGGACCCCAGTTGCCGACCTCCTCGACCCGCAGAAATCGGAGTTCGACAAGGTGGCGCTTTTCCTGAACGGTGGAGAGCACACTCCTCACGACGGATCCTTACCCTTGCCGGGAGTCGCCTTCCGCCCGCCAGCCGATAGACTTCTGTCCGGTAGCTTGGCTCAGTGGGGAGAACGCCCTCTACGGAAACGCATGCGGTCGGGATCGCCCGGAACGGTGTCGATACCGGAGTCGGACGAAGAGGGAGAGCTACTCCCCGGAGCTACGGTTCCCACCGGCTCTGAGTGGTCTGCTGCGCCTCGATCGATGATAATGGGAACGGAAGTGACCGTGCCGGCAATTCACGGAGTCACCGTTACGGCCGTCCTGAAGTTCACGGTACCCGACGCGTTCGCGCTTGACAGTGTAATCGCGTGGCTGACGGCGGCCGAGCAGCTTTCACTGGGGGGCAGCTGGCGACGGATCATTCGAGTGGAGTCGAAACCACGCGCACATTACTATGTGGAATTCGAGTCTGCGGAAGCCGCGCTGCGAATCAAAGGATTGGTGGATCCTCGGGAGGGACTAATCCGAGTGGTGAGCTTTGCGAAGGAAGAGGAATTCCAGGGATTAGCGACCAAACACCCGGTGGCTGCCGCGCGCCCCGCTGCAGTCCGTCCCGATTCGCCCCCTCCTCGAGTCCCTACTCCAGCCCCATACCGGCCTTCTCCGCCGCGCGTTTCCGATTTGAACCGGCGTCGGTCTCCCTCGCCTCGAGTTCCCGCTTCGTCTCGACGCCAGTCTGCCTCGCCTCGACGCGCTCGCGAGACGTTCCGGGAGCGCCCTCCTTACCGTCCGTTCGAGAAGCCATGGTCCCCAGGCGGAAGTTCTCGCGAATCGCCCCCGCGCGCTGGAGGATCTTACCAGCACGCGCGCTCTCCAGCGGTGCGCAATCGAGTCAGGTCTCCGAGTTATCGAGGCTACTCCCCTCGACGCTACTCGTCGCCACCGCGACGTCACGTTCGCTCACGATCTCCACCCCGCAGGTCGCGTTCGCCGCCGTATTTCAGCCGACCGCGCAGCCCCCCGTACGCGGGACGACGTCGACGATCCCGTTCGCGTTCGCCTCCTCGGAGAAGGACTCGCAGCTCTTCGCGGCGCGGGTCCTCCTCCTCAAGAAGAGGCCGCAGTCGCTCGCGCTCTGAACGCTCCCGCTCGAGCTACCGCTACAGTCCAGAGCGATCGCGAGAGTCGTCGGTTAGGGCGCCGTCCGCGGAACCAATGGATACAGACCCTCCGAGCGCGGGGCCCAGCCTTCTTACGCGCTTACAAACGCCACCACGACCTACTCCGACGGTTAATCCGGGAGAAGAGATGCGAGAAGCCTTGTTTGGGCGAATGGGCGTTAGTTTAGAGGAACGCATTGGGACTCCATCCTTAAACACGGAGAATCAAGGGATGCGCAGGAAGAGACGACGACCACCCAAGGCTATGCGTGAACGACGGTGAAGAGAGGGACAAGGACCAGGAGCGTAAACATGGGGGGGCTCTGTGACGAGAGTTTACAGTAGTTAGAGTCACTACAGCATGTTCCCGCTCTGTTCGGTATTAGGTACACAAGTATTACGTAGGTGTTACATAATGCAACGATTCTTTGCCTTTAAACTCTCATGATCAAGACGACATAAGTGCATCTTGCACGGGGGTGGTGGGCATTCAACTAGCTCATCACCCCGGCTGGGCACCCATACATCTGCCTTCCTCTCCCGGGTGACAGGAGTCCGTTCGAAGGGTCACACGATACCAGACAAGAGCGAAGCTCTTGTCTACGGTGCGACATCTACTTCAAGATCTCGGCTTCGCGCTCGCGGCGCTACGCTATGGCCTCCTTCAACGAGAAGTCCCCTTGGTGCCGAAGCACGACCGCTTCACAGCAGCCGGGTCCGGGATGTAAACATCCGGGAGCTCGGGTGGCGCGGACCCGTTTCCGGGCGTCGGGGCATCCATCAAGGAGGAGGGGTCGAGATTGGAAGTGGGGGAGGCCGGAGCGCTAACGTAGCGGTCCGAGTCCGAGTCTACACCGAACTTCGCAATCTTGACCGGTTGATCCCTTAGATCCTTTCTTCTGCTGTAAGGGCAACCTCAGCTCGGCGCGGGAGCGCGGGAGACTAGCGGGAGAATCCGAAGTAACTCAATTGACAGCACTAAATACAGGTTTCTAGAATACGCACCTAGCGGGAGAATCCGAAGAGAAGAAAGGATAAGGATTCCCACGCTAGGCGAGGTTTTGGTAGGTACTAGCCAGTAGCACGTGTCCGGATCGATCGGCAGTGGTCTCGAGCTTGATCACATAGCACGTGCCAGTGAGAGCGACTGGACGCGGGGGGTCGGAGGAGGACGGAGTCCGGAGGGACGGAGGACGACGTTCCAGACGGAGGCGTAGGCTGGGGCATAGGACTGAAGGCCGGGTGGTCGGGCGAGGTCGGACAGATGGACGAGGCTGGACGAAGAATCGGACGAGGAAGTGGGGCGGTGCGATGGGCCGGAGCCGGACGGACGGACGGACGGACGGACGGACGGACGGGTGGTTCCCCTGACAGAAACAAGATGACAAGCCGACAAGTAAATTGTCATGTTACTGATGTGCGCCATACCTTCAAGGCCTCACTTACCAACACTCGTTGAAATTTTGCTTACACAAGAACCCCTCTGCTAGACTCGCTCTCCGGGAGAGAGCTCCAACTCTCCTGTATACGGCTCCACTGATGTGCCCCCAATAGGCCCCGGGAAGCTCCTGCAAAGGATGGTCCGGAAAAGTGGCTTTTTCAGGGCGAAAATGCGCAATTTCCTTGTCCATAAAGTGGCTTTTTGAAGCCAAAAATCGGTGACCTCTGTCCTGGAAAGTGGCTTTTTCAGGTGAGATCTTGAGATTTTTTTGATAAGTCCGTCCTGTTTTGATCTCACTATCAGAATTTTGCCTCAACTGAGAACCAGATCTCGATGAGCTCCCGGGACCAAGCGGGGAGTGTACTTTATATCTTTATGGTTGGTGCGAGAGATTTTACAGATTTTGGGCTGATTTTCTTGAGATTTTTTTCTAGTAAACACGTGATGGCTCTTATCCAAAAAGTGGCTTTTCCAGGCCCAGATACCTCGGACGAGTGGCTTTTTGAGGCCAGATTCAAAGATTTTTTCGGACCATCCTTTGCAGGAGCTTCCCGGGCCTCCCCCAATTCGAACGCAACCCCTTTGGACAGAATTGAAAAGGTATCAACTCAGTTGCCGGAATATCCTGATGCGACGGAGACCGCGAAACTCCCGGAAGTGGATATCAGGGATATTTTGGACCCAGATGTGGCACATCAAGGGAGGAGGTACGACCCGAAGGCGCACGCCATTCTGGTTTCTTTGGACTTGCAATATAGGGAGAGGGAGATAATGAAGGAGAATCTGTTAAAGCTCTTGGTGTGCAACAGGAAGTCAAGTAAACCATTCTGGAGTCTCGTGCGAGAGTAGACAGACGCTAAGCTGATGAGGCCCCGGGTGTCTTTGGATCAGCTTCATGATTCATTCAAGGCAAGACTTAATCAATCCCGCGTGTCACTACAGATCACACGAATGGCCAGTTATTCACGTGGCATATCACAGTCACAGATATCCAGAGGGTCAAGAAAAACCTCCAGAAGAAATCATTCCGAAGTGCAGTTAGGATTGATGAGGTTTCGTACTCAAAAATCTTGACAATACCAAATGATGCGCTGGTGACACTCTTCCACACATGTCTCGATGACCTTGATGTGCCCCAGAAATGGCTGGTTACATTGTTAATCAGGATTCTGAAGGAGGGACAAGCGGTCAACGACCCAGAGAGCTACTGCCTAATAGGCTTAGAATGCTGTCTCTTGAAAGTGCTCACCTTACTTTTGGATGACCGTTTACGCGAATGGACAGCGGTGTACAAGATTGTCCTGGAGTCCCAGAATGGATTTCAGCCCGCTCATTGGACGGACAACAATTTGTTCATCCTCTTGTGCGCTATCCAGCGGGCCCGCACTGAAGGGAAAACACTCTATGTTTTCTTCGGTGATCTGACGAATGCATTCCCTTACACGGATGTTGGGCGACTATGGACCAACATGTACGCAGTAGGTGTTATATCCGTGTTGGGAAAGGAGGAAAGAGAGGAGGAGGGGAGGTAGGTTCCGGATGAAGGATGTCCGGGCTGGAAGGACAGAAGGCCGGAGGACAGAGCTGGACGGACGTCGGAGGTTAATGGAAGCGCGGAATTTAATGGAGGTCAGTGATGTGGGATCCGGAACTACGGATATCGAAACCACTACACCACAGGGGGTTAAGGGTGAGTGGGGATTGTACTGCTGGCAACTTGAATAGGGAAGGATGACAACAAAGATGATCGAAGGACTTCACTCGTCAGCTGGACGAGTAAGGTGAAGGCCGGACGAGTTGGGTGGAGGCTGGACGGGTTTTCGGATGGCCGGATGGATATCCGGAAGGCCGGAGTCAAGGCAAGGATCGAAGCCGAGACTGCAAGAAGTCGGAATAAGTCCGGATGAAGGATGAAGGACGGAGGTCACATCCGGACGTCAGACGAAGGTAGGTTGTCGAGACAAGGAAGCCGGAAGAGGCGGAAGTAAGGAAAGACTACCGGACGAGTTATCCGAAGACAGAGGTAACGTTACAACGTCAAGTCAGGAGTATCGGAAGTTCGGGAGTTCGACTGGAAGTGGGTTTGGTGCGGAGTAAACATTTGGATGAAAGTCCGAAGGAGATTAGACCGGAAGAACATTTATAATCAAACTGAGGTACATCCAAGACTGTACTATGCACTCCGCCGAATGGGATGTATCAGTGCGCCTGGAAATGTACCTGACACTGAGAATGTCAGGGAGCGAATTGTAGTGACTGAAATTGTACTGGACACTCAGAAGATAAGTCGCACTGACCTTGAGCCTGACACAGATCATGTCGGAGGCAGGATCAGCTGTCCCGACATTACCCGTGTCAGGCGCGAAATCTTTGTGGCTGACTCTGCTCCTGCCACTGGATGTGTCAGGAGCAGTATCAGGTGCACTGACACAGGGGTGTGACAGTGTCAGATGCACCGACATGGGGGTGTGACAGTGTCAGGTGCACCGACACGGGGGCGTGACAGTGTCAGGTGCACCGACATGGGGGCATGACAGTGTCAGGTGCACCAACATGGGGGTGTGACAGTGTCAGGTGCACCGACACGGGGGTGTGACAATGTCAGGGCCACCAACACGGCCGTGTCAGGAGCCCCGAAACGGCTCCTGACAATAAGAAAGTCAGGAGCCATTTTGGGGCTACTGACACAGGTAATGTCAGGACAGCTGATCCTGCCGCCAACATACTCCGTGTCAGGCTCAAATCCAGCGCAACTTATTCTTCGAGTGTCAGGTACCATTCCAGTCGCTACGATCCGCTCTCTGACACTCTTGGTGTCAGGTATGTTTCCGGGCGCACCGATACATCCCATTCGGTGGCGTGACGTATTTATAATATTTACGGGGCAAGTCCGGATGCGGAGGGAAGTAGCTAAAAGACAATAAGATAAGTTGTATAACAATAAAGACAATAAAGGAAAGCATGTGGAGCATAGTGCATAAGGACATAGGATGTGATGGTGAGTCGGATGACTGATGAAACCATTGGATACGACACCGCGCGGACTTGGTGTCGTGTGGGGAGTCCGAGAAAGTTCCGTGATACTTCCGAGGCCGGAGCCGGAAGACGGAAGACGGAGATCGGAGGACCGGAGGTTTGGATGAAGATCCGGAAGTGGCAGAGAATGCCGGAGGCGGCCGGATGTGGTCGGGAGTGGTCCTGGAGTTGCACAGGCGTAACAGCAGGGGTAGGAGGACCCTTCTTCGACCTGATGCGTATGGTGTATGCACGCATAACATATGCCGTGAAGTTCAGCGACGAGTACACACTACCTTTCAGGTCAATGATTGGCCTCCTAACAGGTGATTCGGCATCACCTACTTTTTGGAATATCTACTTTGCAGACTTCTGCCTGCCACCACACAAGGACGATGTGCAATTGAACGGGCACCCAGTTTCACAGGCCAAACAAGCCGACAACAATCTGATTATGTCCACCTTGTTCCCGGTGCTCCAGTCAAAAGTTCATAGCTTCGATAAATGGGGCACAAACAAGTGGGCATTTGTAAGCGGGAGGAAATCAAAGTGGATGATTTTCGGTTCTCTCCCACCTACGATCCCGACCCTGTGGCGCGGTGGTGAGGCTGTCAAGCTGGTTTTCGAGTTCAAGTATGTGGGTGTATGGTTCACAACTGTCCACAAAAACATCTTCGTAAAACACTACAAGGTCAAAGCATCCAAAGCGAGGGGAGCCAGCAACACAATATTCAGCCTGAAGCACAGGATCGGCTCGCTACCCGTGCGCAAAGCCCTTGTGTTATATATGACCCATGTGGACTGCTACCTTATCTCTGGAGGCGAACTTGCCCTAGATACGGACCCAGGACCACTCACAGACCTCCAGGAGGTCCAGCATGCCTTCCTGCATTGGCTGCTGGGGCTTAATTCACACTCTATACTGGCTGTTTTATTCATGGAGACTAGGCAGATGCCTGTGCAGATTTGGCAACTCCTTCTAGCCCTTGGTCGTCTGGGGTATATGCTTAAGGCTGGCCCGGGCCGAGTGGTTCACAATGTGCTGCTGGATTTGGTCGCCCTATGTCACAAGGGGAAGGTGTCCAGGCAGGAAGGAAGGAAGGAAGGAAGGAAGTCTATTTGCACTGCAGCGGTCCCGTACTAGCATCTGATTTGTTGATCATGCTCCAACGTCTCCCTAAGGCAATAATTTGGCAGCTGAACAACTTGCTATCCATGGACAAGCTCGAGGCAATGCAGAAGGAGATTGTTGCCATTGTCGATGAGAATCTGCAGAAGGACATCAACCGCCTAATCAAGACACATTTGCTACGCAACTGGGTGGAGATGGATGAGGATAGCCGTATTGTCACATTGCAAGGTGCTGACCGGCCTTCTCTTGGGCAACCACAACCTCAGTATTGAACGACTGAGGTATGGTTCACGTTACCGTCTGTTATATCCGTGTCCGGAAAGAAAAGAAGACGGCCGGAAGGACGGAGGGCCGGAAAGCCGGAGGGCCGGAAGGGCCGGAAGGACGGAAGGCCGGACGAAGTGTCGGGGGGCCGGACGAAGGTCCGGATGTAGAGCGATACCACAAGTGTATAAGGGTACACCAATTAACTTGGCTCCGAAGGTCGGATAGGGAATAGGACAGAGTTCGGACGACGGAGCAATGCGGAGGCAAAGCACGTTAATTATCAACTGAGGTTACATCCGAAGTAAGTACGTATTTATACTAAGTACGGAGATAGTCCGGATGCGTTCGGAGAAGAAGTAAAGACAATAGGAATAGGCGAAGACAATAAAGACAATAAGGAATACATGTGGGGCATAAGTCATATGGTCAAAGAAGGGGAAACGCTCAGTAAATCTTCATTGCGTAAAAACCCCGAGGGCGTGCGTCAACGACCAAGGCCGGACGCAACAGCGAGTAAGACGGACGCGAGCCGGAGTTCGGATGACGCGTCCGGAAGGGAGGAGAGTCGGATCCGAGGATCCGGACGGAGGACGGAGGAAGTCCGGACGGAGCCGGAGGGATCCGGACGGAGCCGGATGGTGTAGGAGCTGCATGGTCGTAACAGTATCCCCCTCTTAGGGTTCCTTGCCCCCAAGGAACAGCGGAACCGAAAAGAATACGGACCGGAATGAAGGAATGACTGAAAGAATGACTCGATGACGTGTGGGAATGGAAACGTACGTGGCAGCACGTGACGGTGAGAACGTTGCCATGGGAACAACAACTTTTTCTCTTCCCTCCACCATGTCGTCTACCTCCAACCGTGACAGCACTCCACCGCCACCCCCGACCGGGGGTAAAGGGAAGAACCGAGAAACGACGCCGGACAGGAACACCCGAGAGGAGGAGGAACGGAAGGAGGAGGAAGCGCGCAAAAGAGGCGCTGCTGCGGAATTGAGGGAGGCGGAGTTGGCGGCAATGACGCCCGAGGAAAGGAAAGCACGGGAGGAAGCGGAAGAGCAGAACCGGAGGTACGCTGCCCGTCTCCAGGAGTATGAGGAGGAAATGGCGGCCGAAGAACGAGCGGCGGCGGAAATGCGCACGAAGGCCCGTGACCTTCGTTTCCGTGTCTTGGCTGGCACGGCCACCGACTACGACTTCGCGGACCTCGCGGATATGCTCCGTCGGGCGGAGTCTCCGGACGCGAAGGACGTTCCGGACGAGCGGATTCGTCCGGACGACTTGAGCACGGACGCGGGACAGCCGGAGACGAGCGGGAAGAGGAAGAGGAAGGCGGACGGCGAACGGAAACCGCGTAAGAAGGCGAAGGAGGAGAATATCGAGTGGTTTTTGGCGGTAGAAGGTAAGTGATGGATTTGCCTGCTCGAAGTTCTTTTCGGAATCCGGATTAATTGATTAATAGCATGTGAAAATTGCCACAACCACGGGATCGAGTGCGAGGAGGTCGCACACGACGACAACATCCGCGTATGCCGGGAATGCCGGCGTAAGAAAATCAAGTGCCCACTCATGCCGGAGAGTGCGGTCCGACGTCCGAAGGTGAAGCCGGCGCGCGTGAAGGCCACGAAGGGCAAGTCGTCCACGACCCGAGGACGGACGGAACCGGAGGTCCCGATTTCGCGTCGGACCCGAATGGACGACATCCGCGACCTGCTGGAGGAAACCCAGCAGCGCGTTTTTCGTCTCGAAGCCGCGCGGGAGATGGACCGGAAGTTGATGAAGATGTGGGCGCGGAACGCGTGGAGGGACCGGGGAGAAATCTCCTCTCGTGAATACCTCGAGGAGATCGGTGTCTCGCTCCAGAACACACCACCGGCCTCGGCAGTTGACGACATCCGGAAATGGATACGGAGACAGAAGACCACGTCCATCCGCGACTCGGAGGACACGGACGACGATAGAGTGGATGGGAAGGGCGATCCGGAGAGCGAAGACGAACCGGAGGACGCAGATATGCCACCGGCGGAGGACATCGGACGTCCCGAGGAACCGGAGCAACCGGACGCACAAGGCGGAACGGAGGCGATGGAGGTGGATGGTCCGATGTACGGACCCGAGCCGGAGCCCACTCGCGCGTCAGCCGAGGTTGGTCCGTTCGTGGAGGTCGCTCCGGGCGAATTTGTCCAACCCGTTCCGCCGGAACCGAAGGTAAAGGAGGAACGAGGCGCGGAGCTTGGTATGTCGGACGCGGAGTACGAGCGCCACATGCTGGAGCTCTCGGCCAGTCGGACGAAGAAGAAGCAAGAAGCGACGGAGAAAGTTGAAGAGGCGAAGAAGAAAGCGGCTGCCCTCGCGGAACACATACGCCAGCTCGAGGTCGAGAAGAACGCGTTATTGGAGAAAGCAAATGCGGAGGCGGCCAAGGTGAAGCAGGAAGAGGAGGAGAATCGGATCCCCCTCGTAGCGCTTCCGTTCGGAAGCGAACTCGAGGGTTATCGGCTCATCCGGGACACCGACGGCCAAATCGTCTACGAGATGCTCGATGACGAGGAGCCGGTCGCTAGTGGTTCGGGGACGCAGCCGGAGCCGGAGCAGAAGGAGCCGGAGGAATCACAGGGTTTGTAGAATAACTTCTTGAGTCCGAAATAAATGTTTTCTTGGTCATGAAGCGCGTAGAGTCGCCGACGAGACGGAGTAAGACCGGAGGGATGTGACCGGAGCCGGAAGCTCAAAGTCGTTCCCATTCGGGTCCGGGCTTGTCCGGATATCGCTCGTGAAACTCTGCTAAGAGCTCCGGAGCGTCCAAATCGAAAGCCGGAACCCACTGGTACTGTTGTCCCGTCGAAGACCATCCGAGCCATTCGACATAGTACCGGAGCGGACAACGACGGTAACGTCGGTCGATCTTGGAGTCGAGTATTGTTGATAGCTCGAAATGTTCGTCTCCGTCGATAATCTCGACCGGTCCGGGTGGAACTTGTTCGCGTCCGGGGAATGGATTCGGAAAGTGTGGTTCTAGCGCTGAGATGTGAAAAACGGGGTGAATGCGCGAAAGGGCTTTAGGAAGACGGATTCGATAAGACGCGCCGGAGGTTTTCTCGATGACTTCGTATGGTCCGAAGTGTGTCTCGGAGAACTTCTCCGTTGGCCGGGTGGTTGCAATGAACTCGGTCGACACAAAGACATGATCTCCGACCTCAAGGATCGGGTCCGGAAGACGCTTTTTGTCAGCAACTTCCTTGTAACGCTCCGTAGCAATTGTAAGTTGCGCACGGAGGTACTCGTGGACGGATTGGAGGTCATAGACGCAGTCCCGGGCTTTGTCAACATCCTTGCCCTGGATCGTAGTCTCGTGGAAAGTGAGTGCCGGATGATAACCCTTGTTAGCGAAGAACGGAGATACGCCGGTCGATGCGTTCGGAGCGTTGTTGAGCGCGAACTCTCCGAGAGGAAGGAGCTCGGCCCAGTCGTCCTGTTGATACGCACAATACATCCGGACGTATTGTTCGAGGGTTTGGTTCATGCGTTCCGTCTGTCCGTCGGCCTCCGGATGGTGGCCGGACGTAAAGTGCATCGTCATATTGAGTAGTTCGCCCAATGCGCGGAAGAAAGCGGAGACGAATTCCGTGCCACGGTCGGAAGTGACATGGGTCGGGACTCCGTGTTTGGAAAAGACGTGAATAAGGAAATGCCGGGCGAGTTGCACGGAGGTGATATGGAAATCGCAGGGGAAAAGGATAACTTGCTTGGATGCACGATCAACGATGACACAAATGCAGTTAAACTCGCCGGAGAAGGGAAGATTTTCGATAAAGTCGATGGAAATGGAATGCCAAGGACGGAGAGGAACCGGAAGTGGACGGAGAAGACCGTACGGCTTGTGCCGAGGGGCCTTGTTGCGCTTGCAGTGAGTGCAGGATTTGCAATAGTCTCGGACGAAGTTCCGCATTTCCGGCCAGGCATAGTCGCGCCGGACGAGGGCCAGCGTACGATTCTGTCCGAAATGGCCGGAGAGTATGTGATCATGCTTGTTTTGTAAAACACGTACACGGAGAATGTCCGGAGTGTTGCCGGAAACCTGCGGGACGTAGATCCGGTTGTTAAGAAGTAGAAATCCGGTTGGATCTGTGGTCCAGCGCGAGCCGGAAAGATCGGACGCCGCGGATGCGAGTCCGGAAGTGGCGGCTGGGTCGTCCGGATAGTGGGAAATGATCTCGCGGTGAAGCTGATCAACATCCATGACGACGGAGGCTCGGAGACAAACGTCTTCAAGGTAAGTAGCGTTAAGCGATGCGGATAATTGATCGGACGTGAAAATGGGCCGGAAGTTCTGAGGATTGATTTGGCTGAAGGCCGTATCCCCCTCTTTCGGATAGACGTCCCATCGTCTAGTCAAAGCATCGGGTTTACCTCCGAGTTTGCCCGGTCGGAACCGGATCACCATATTGAAATGGCAAAGGTATTCGGACCAACGTACTTGCCGACGGGTAAGGGTCTTCGTCGTTGCAAAGTATTCGAGGTTCTTGTGGTCCGTGACAACGTCGACAACTAAAGGAGCCCCCTCGAGATAATGACCCCAATGAGTAAAGCAATCAAAAATAGCAAGGAGTTCCTTATCGTGAGTGTCGTAGTTGAGCTCCGGAGCCGTAAGTGTCCGGCTCCGGAAGGCGACAGGGTGAAGTTCCCCGTCATCTCCGGTGATGGAGAGGATGCCCGCGATAGCGTAGTCGGATGCGTCCGTTTCGACCGTGATCTGACGGCCGGGAATCCAATGGTGGAGGACCGGAGCATCCGTAAACGCGCACTTGAGAGTGTCGAAAGCCGTTTGGCAAGCAACCGACCAGTCCCACTTGATAGCGGTACGGGTAAGCCGGGTGAGTGGAACGGTAATGCCGGAATAGCCGTAGATAAAACGCCGGTAGAAGTTACAAAAACCGAGGAAGGACTGGACGTCCTTAACTTTCCGAGGGACGGGCCAATCCGTGATGGCGGAGATTTTGTCCGGAGCCATCCGGAAACCGTCCGGAGAAAGAACATAGCCTAGATATTCGCAGGTAGTAACGCCGAACTCGCATTTGGGAAGTTTGCAATACAAACCGGCTTCCCGGAGGCGCCGGAGCACCTCCCGGACGTGAGCGGTATGGTCGGACGGATCGTCGGAGTACACCAAGATGTCATCGAGGTATACCACGACATAAACGTCCAACAGATCCGCGAACAGCGTATTGAGGAAACGCTGAAAGGCGGCCGGAGCATTGGACAAACCTTCCGGAACGACCCGGAAGTTGTAGGAGCCGTAGCGTGAGCGAAATGCGGTTTTGTACTCGTCGCCCGGGGCGACTCGGAGTAGATGGTAGGCATGCCGGAGGTCGAGCTTGGTATAGATACGTGCCTTTCCTGGTGCGTCGAGGAGATCCGAGATCAGAGGAAGCGGATAACGATCCTTCTTCGTGATACGGTTCAATCCACGGTAGTCGACGCAAAGCCGGAGACTTCCGTCCTTCTTCTTAGCGAAGAGGATAGGAGCGCCATGGGAGGAGCGAGACGGATAGATGAAGTCCGCCTTCAAGTTCTGATCGAGGAACTCCCGGAGCGCCAAAAGTTCGGCCGGAGAAAGGGAATAGATAGGACCGACCGGAGGTTCCGCGTCATCGACGGTCTCGATCTTGAGATCGAACTCGCGATGGGGCGGAAGATTATAAGCCTCCGATTCCGAAAAGACATCGGCGAAATCGTGGTACTCAGCCGGTATGCCGGACAAGTTAGCGAAGTCCGGCTCGGCCGAAGATTTAAAACCTAGACTCTCGTCGGTCGGCGTAGCACGCAGAGTATACTGGATGGTGCTTTTATCGCGAATGATAGCGCGGAAAGCAGCAGCGTTGACCATAGACACAAGCGGGGCAGTAGTGAACGGACGAGGCGCGGGGGCCTCGGGTGGCGCCGGAAACGGTGCCGGAGGAATCTCCATAGAAGGAGCAGGTCCGGGCGAAGACGTCAGCGGTATAGACGGAATGAGAGCCGGGGTTGCCGGATGCTCCGTATCCTCCGTAACCGGAGGGACCGCAACAAGGGCCGGAGTGATCTCCGGGTGTGTCGACACAGTAGATTCGTCGTAAACAGGGCTGAACTTTAGTGAGGCGTTGCGCCAATCAATCAACAGATTGTAGCGGCGTAGCCAATTTAGTCCAAGAACCAAGTCGCAGGCGGAATCCAGACGGGTGACGTAAAATTCCATAGAATGGACATCGCCGGAAGGAAACCGGGGCAATAAATGCAGTTGCCGGTTTATGATAGATGAGGAGCCATCGAGATACCGGAGCTTAACCGGAGGGACCGCGTACGGAGAATACCCATTAGATTCGCAAACTCGAGTAGACACAAAACAGTGCGAAGAGCCGGAGTCGATGAGTGCCCGTAAGCGGGAGTTGAATCCCGCGGCAACTCGTTGTACAAAAGACGGACGCAGGGTTAGGCCCGCGTCCGGAGTAGGAAAACCGGACAGAATGCCGGAAGGAGAGATAAAGTCCGCGGAGAGTAAAGATATATCAAGATCAACGTAAAAGGCATTAGGAGAGAGAGTGGACGCGTTGAGAGTAACCTCCGGAAGCACCGCGGAGTCAACACGGCTCGGACCAGGTGCGGAGGGTTCCGAGCCGCTGTCTAATTTTTTGACTCGGGGGTAGAAGAGGCATCAGCGGCAGGCGCAGGCGGATTAGAAACATTTCCAGCCTTGCCTTGAGCATTGCCCGGACGCTTCCGGCAGTCGGCCGTCTTGTGGCCTTGACCACCGCAGAACATGCAGAGGTTGTTCTTCATGCGCCGCTCGCGCTCCTCGGGTTTGAGTTTACCGGAGGAGTCGAGCTTGGCCGCGTACGGTTTCGGAGTCTTCGATGACCCGGAGGCCTGACCCGCGTTGCCGGACGTAGCCGGAGGAGTAGTCGTCGGAGGATTGGTCTTGGCCGGAGGATTGGAATTACCTCGGCCCTTGCCCTTTCCCTTGGACTTCCCACCACGACCACCACCACCTTGACCTCCGGCCGGAGGAGAGCCGGAGGCGTCTCCGGACGTCTTGCCGGAGGGTGGCGGATTATTGGAAGCGCGCTCCGCAGCTTTCTCGGCCTGTCGACGATGGTAGCGCTGGTCGATCTGCGAGGCGTAAGCCTTGAGTCCGACAAGAGAAGCCGGAATCTGGTTTTGCGCGATGGTGTCCTTGATGCGACTGGGGAGGCCCCTGTAGTATGCCCGGAAGAGGGCGGCCTCGTTGTATCCCGTCATAACCGCGTGAGTGTCGAACTCGAGCTGGTAAGTAGCCAGCCGATCACCCGGCTTCATGGAAAGCGTCTCCAAAGAGATCCGGGCGTCCCCGAAGGGGTCGTGCGGACCGAAGTTAGTCGCGAGCTCCTGTACAAATAGTCCCCAGTTCCCATCCCAATGCGGAATGGGCGCCGTACCGCCCGCATAGATGTTGGGCATAAACCACTGCTGAGCGGTGCCCCGAAGATACGACCGGACGTAGAAAATCTTATCTTCGTCGCCCGGGAAGTCTTGTGGGCGTTCCGCGATGTGCAGATAAATCTGCGACATGAAAGTGGCGAATTTCGTCGGGTCCGAACCATCGAATGTGTCCGGAGCCTTGGAAGCGGTACGAGTGGAGCGAGGAGGAGCGACAGAGTTCTGTGCGAGGAGAGCCATTGCCTGTGCCATTTGTTGCACGGCGAAATCGAGCTGCGGGTTGTTCGGAGCGGGAATGTGAATTGTCGGACCCGGAGGTCCGGGGGGACCGGGAGGACCTGGAGGACCTGGAGGCAGCACCGGACCAAATGGTCCGCCACCACCACCGCCGCCACCAGGTCCTGGATTAGGCGCGGGCGCGCCGGAACCCGATGGATGAACTGGAGGGTTTGGAATCGGCGGAGGATTTCCGCCCGGGGGCAGACCTCCACCGCCTCCACCTCCGCCGCCTCCACCGCTACCGCCACCAGGAGAGCCAGAAGGTCCAGGAGGACCGGAAGGGCCCGCAGGCAGGGGCGGAGTAGAGCCGGAAGGAAGATTGGTGGGTGGTTGAGCAGTAGGGTCGGGAGTTTGTCCTCCACTGGCTTTACCTTTACCCTTGTCGATCGGAGCCGGAGTAGCCGGCGGAGCAGTGTGCGGTCGCGAGCCGATCGAAGTAGGCAATGGCGCGACAAACATTGTCTGCCCGGTATAGATCGGAGGGACCGGAGCGATCGGTTCGGTCGTCTCCAATGGGTCGATATCTTCCGGTACTTCCACAATGGTAGCAGTGTGGACCGGATGATGGAACATACGACGATCTGGGGTAGGAGAAGATATGCCAGTACCGGAGCCACGATCATACTCATTGAAATCCATCACCTCGGGGTAAACCGATCCGGGGTATTGGGAACCGACCGGAGATTGGCTGAACTGCCGGAAAGCAGCTCCACGGTGTTCTGGGTCGAGAAGCGGTCTTGACCACATGGCCGGAGCATGCGGCCGTAGAGGACGCGAATCCGGTTGAAAATGCGGTTGGGACCGTTGAACCCGAGGGTCAATAGGTGGTGAGAGCATGGGTGGCTGAAAACCAGAAGTAGATTCTACGGGCTGTTGGCCCGGAGCCTGAATCGGAACGATGGCGCTGAACTGGCGCGATCGACGACGATCTTGGCCTACATCCGGAGTGGGAACGAGGTGAGCGTAAGACATGGGAAGAAGCCAAATTAATTTGAGTTGATAATACTGTTATATCCGTGTCCGGAAAGAAAAGAAGACGGCCGGAAGGACGGAGGGCCGGAAAGCCGGAGGGCCGGAAGGGCCGGAAGGACGGAAGGCCGGACGAAGTGTCGGGGGGCCGGACGAAGGTCCGGATGTAGAGCGATACCACAAGTGTATAAGGGTACACCAATTAACTTGGCTCCGAAGGTCGGATAGGGAATAGGACAGAGTTCGGACGACGGAGCAATGCGGAGGCAAAGCACGTTAATTATCAACTGAGGTTACATCCGAAGTAAGTACGTATTTATACTAAGTACGGAGATAGTCCGGATGCGTTCGGAGAAGAAGTAAAGACAATAGGAATAGGCGAAGACAATAAGACAATAAGGAATACATGTGGGGCATAAGTCATATGGTCAAAGAAGGGGAAACGCTCAGTAAATCTTCATTGCGTAAAAACCCCGAGGGCGTGCGTCAACGACCAAGGCCGGACGCAACAGCGAGTAAGACGGACGCGAGCCGGAGTTCGGATGACGCGTCCGGAAGGGAGGAGAGTCGGATCCGAGGATCCGGACGGAGGACGGAGGAAGTCCGGACGGAGCCGGAGGGATCCGGACGGAGCCGGATGGTGTAGGAGCTGCATGGTCGTAACACCGTCTCCCGGTTCCACAGGAGTGGAGGTTGTGCAGATTATGTCGCAGATCGGTCAAGGACGAGGTTCACGCTCTATTCAGCTGTGTTATGGAAGCTCGTTTGGTGGGCCATAGAACCATATTCCTGGCAGCGCTGGCTGGACTTGATCCCGCCACGCACAGCCTATATGGATCAGTACCTGATTATGACTTCCTCAGCCTATTTCCCTGTAGCATTCAGATCTCCCATATAATCAGCACTTTCCCGTCTTCTAAGCTTGGTCTGTGAGAGGTTAATTGCTTCGTTGGGAGTACTTTAATTATTCACAGCGGGGGGGGGGCGTTGACATCTGTAGCATACAATATGGATGTGTTGTATGTCAGTACAGAACCTGCTTGTTCCTAAATGAGACTGCAGCAGTAATACTGTACAATTTCGATCAATTTGACACTAATGTGGAAATTTTAGTACAATTAAAATCCAAAAGAATTCGGATAAATTGAGAAAAATTATTGCCGCAATAAAAAAAATGGGTGTGACACGTGACTGCCGAATTGAATGAAATTGTACAGTACATCCTCACACCAACAAAAGTGAATGTTTGGCTTGGCTGAAATAATTACGCGGAAGATGTTGCCGAAACAATTAGAATTTCCCATATTGGGTAATTTTAATTGTTTTGGCAGCAGAGGGAATATTCACTTTTTACAATTACGCGAAGATTATGACGTACCAAATGGATGACTTCCCGTAAGGATAGATATTATTTTCTGCATTTCTGGCTGAGATGCCGAGGCACCTGTCAGGACCCCATCGGACTTGGATCTCGCTTAGCGTCGTTCAGACCCTCCAATAGAACATAATCTGTTTTAATCTGGCTGGGGGGTCCTGACCCCCCAGCCAGAATTTTTCAGACATCCATTTGATTGAACAGACGGATTCGTCCACTCCTACGCCTGCGGCGTCGCCCGATTGGGTTGCATGTCACGGTGTCATGGACGTAACTCTTTTTCTCTTCTTCGGCCACCCCTGCTCACCCGTCGCCACCACCAGTCCCCAAGACCATACCCCATCGCCGCGTGCCACCGGGAAACTGCCATCGGGAGAGCCAAGCAGTAGCATTGCCGCGCATGCTTCGGCTTCTCTCGGCGATAGTGCCCCCGTCGCCACCGCCAACCCTCAAGACCCCACTGCTCCGCCGCCTGCCACCGGGTACGCGTCTGCCGCCGCTGAACACGCGCCCAAGACTGCGACTGCCCTCCCCCCAGTCCATCGGTCAGCATGCTCCAGCAAGCCCGCTCTGTCCAGGGAACCGCGCACCGTCGCGCATGCGCCGCCCCCCGTTCGCATTGCCTCCACTCGTCTCGCCACCACTCGTGCCTCCACTGCGCATGTCGCTGCCGCTCCCGCTAGCGTTCCCAGCCCCGTCACCGCCGCATCTGCCGATGCTGCCACCAAACATGTTGCTGCGGCAGCCAAGTGCATTGCCGCCACCCACGCTGCCACCAAGCACGCTGCCATGTTCACTCCAAGCCCATCTGCCGCGGCCCTACCTTTGTTGATACTCAGCGACTTTGGGGAGCATCTACTGCATGGTTCGTGTCGGCATCAGGTCGGGTGTCACAGTGTAATCGCGGTGACAGCGCCTCATTTCTTGGTGCCTCTCCACCAATTGTTCTCATCTCTGTCTACTCTACACCCTACGAGTCGGATTACTTCAATGCAAAGATCACAATAGTTTATATGCGTGGGCAGAGCCGGTATCAGGAATGGAAGGGTTTAATTAGGTACATGCATCGTTCTGGCGGGCCCTTATCACAATACTAAATAGCTTGGCTGGCCTTCATGTGCTTGCAAACCCGAGAGGCAGAATGCGTGCATGATACGAACATGAACCACGAGCGAGTATTCTCACCCTAGCCCCGCGCTAGTGCGCACGAACGCAATGACCTTGAGCTCCTGATGAGTCAATGTGCACGCTCTCACCGCCATGCTCGAGCTTTAGGTGCACACTATTTGCAATGACTGTGCTTGCTTGCTGAGGCTGGTGGCACGCGCTGGGGGTACTACTAGGTTGGCGGGCACATACTTATTATAGTTGAGAGAAAATGCAGTATTATCTTTATACAACAATATTTTTGCGGGAACCACCAAGGAATAGATATTACCAGCAAACCTTATGTGGCACCATCACTGGCACCCCCAAATACTCGAGAAATAATATCTATCCTTACGGGAAGTCAACCAATGTTGCATAATTCAAATCCGGAAAAAAACTTTGGGTGCAGAAAACTTTTTTTCTTCAGAGCTCAGATTATCTCTATACTACATCAGTGTATATTATATGTGTCTAATATACAATTCTGAGAGGAATAGGGCTTCAGTACCGTGATATAGCATCTAAATACCCACGGCATCAAATTTGATGGTTGTCAGGAACTTCTGGTATCAGCAATACTGGGTGCCAGTTTGGACCCATATTTCACATAGAGGAACCTTGAATTGTTGGAAACTAAGCCTCTAAAAGTACTTGGAAAGTTTTGGTTGTAGGACAAGAACAAAGAAATTATGTCAAGTTAAAAGTTTTAGTTCCTAAATTGATCACATGAATCTACCATAAAAAAAATTGGAGTCTCACCAAGTTCCAACTCAGGCTCATGGTCGACTATGCGGTTTTGTCCAGGAAGAGAGATTCTGTACCACCTCACTCACAGGCAGACGAGAATCCTTCAGCCGAAAGTTCCCGACAGCCATTGAATTTGATGCCGCGGGTATTTAGATGCTATAGCATGGTACTGAAGCCATATTCCTTTCAGAATTGGTATACTAGACACATATGGCACACACTGATGTGGTATAGAGGTAATCTGAGCTCTGAAGAATTTTTTTCCCCTGTGCGCAAAGTTTTTTTCCGGATTTGAATTATGCAACGTTTGGTACGTCATATAAGATGTTGCCGAAACAATTAGAATTTCCCATATCGGGTAATTTTAATTGTTTCGGCAGCATGTTCGGCCGAGCGGAATATTCACTTTTGTCGGTGTGTCCTTCCTTCCTTCCTTTATGCTTATGAACCGCTGGGACAGCATTATTCAACCACTGATGCTTGGCATACTGGATTGTGACATAGCAACATGACACGCCTACTAGCCTGAGTAACCTTGAAATTCGAACCGGATAAAGGAAGGGTGGCTCAACCCCCAAACTATCAAGCACTACTCTGTTTTTCGCTACTCATTCAACCATGTCATTCGATCGTATTCCCAAAGGATCTCTCATCCTCGTAACAGGTGTGTTCCCCTCCTTGGCCGAACCGTTCGCGGCTAATATGTCTGTCTTCCAGGCGCCACAGGCCTCATAGGCTCGTACGTGGTTTCCCTTTGTTTCCCTTTGTTCCCTAACAGCTCCGATAAAACAGGGCGGTCGTCGATGCTGCTATCGCACGAGGCTACAAAGTCCGCGGAGTCACTCGCTCCGTCTCAAAGGCAGCCCAGTTCGCAAAACACTTGGAGGACAAGTACGGAAAGGGCTCGTTCGAGCTCGTCGAGGTGAAAGACTTTTCTGTTCCCGGTGCCTACGACAAGGCCTTGAACGGTAGGTTTTCATACATTTTTTGGGAGAGAACGAGGCTCATGTCTGGCCAGGTGTCGCTGGCGTTCTTCACCTTGCAACAGATAACACCATGTCCGTTTCATACGACGTCGTCGTCGGAGGTGTCGTGGACTCGACCCTTGGTTTGATGAAAGCAGCTGCAAAGGTTCCCTCCGTCAAGTCGTTTGTCCTCACTTCGTCAAGGATCGCGATTTTCGCGCCAGACTATGAGCAACCCGACATCAGTCCCAAGCTGAACGAGTGGGGAGATCATTTTGTCACCATGGCCAAGGCCGCTGCAGATGATCATCCGATGAAGTCTGTCCTTGTCTGTACGTTTCCCCCCTTCTCTACCTGACAGGATTAGCACTTAAATTACCACCAGACGCCGCAAGCAAAGTGGAAGGCGAGCACGCTGCCTGGGAATACCACAACAGCGCCCGTCCCGTCTACACCTTCAACACCATCCTTCCCGACCTGGTTATCGGGCCGGTATTCAACCCGACCCCGGGGTTTTACTCCTCACACACCATGCTCAACGGCCTCTTCCTCTCCGAGAAGGAACCGGTCATTCTGAATTTCGTCCCCACGTCGCTGGTGGTGGACGTGCGCGACGTGGCTTCGCTTCACTTGGCCGCCCTGCTCTCGATGGAGACGAAGGGGAAACGGATCTGGGCGGCCGCGCACCGGTTCGAGATCAACGACATCCTCAAGATCTGGCGGGAGGCGTTCCCTGAGCGCACTTTCGTGGAGGACTTCAAGTTCCCGCCCCAACCTAAGATCACGCTTGAGCTGGCTGAGAGCGAGAAGTTACTTCAAGGCTTCGAGGGAAGGGCTTGGTTGCCGTTCAAGGAAAGCATCATTGCTAATGTTCAGGACGCTCTTTAGAGTAGAGTCGATATCATTTGCGTAAATCCCTGTCCCTTGATCCACGAGAACCCGTACAGAGAGCAATCTCATGTGCAATTTGGACGCGTAACAGATTAATTCCAAGAACAGACAAGATTTTCAGCACGTCTTTTCGTTTTATGTCAATACCCTCCAGGAAGGAAAGTATGAGTAGCCAGATTCCTTCGGTGCTCGATGTGGTTGAAGCCGAACAGAGGTGTAGGTCGTTTTTCTGATTCCGCTCAAGGCAAAAGCTGCCTAGCCGCAAAATACGGCTCGGTTGGAAAGTAGGGGTTCGAGGATGTAGACAAATATTAATTGGCCGTAATGTAGTCCAAGGAGTGTGCGCTTTTTTGTAGACCGAAGGAATGTTACTTCGCAGCCGCGAAGAAAAGGAGCAAACCCGCTCCCAACTTTTCGAACAGTGCACCAGTACCAATTTGGTAGTGCACTGGCCCGACCCGTAACTGAATGCCCTTCAACTGCGAGGTGGCGCAATGAACCCAGCCGAGTTCAGATGGCCAAACTCAGAAGATGGAGCAACCCACTCCCCACCACAATCGCCGCGAGGACCCCCCGTCCAGCCCAGTGCCCTTGCCTCCGAAACACGAACAGATCTTGGGCGCCGGATGTCCCAGTGGTGCTCGCTGCGCTACTCGTAACGGTGGCGATCAGGCTCTGGTTATTTTGGCATGTCGAAATGACCTCAGTGCCGTCGGCGGTCGCGTTGAAGTGCTGCGTGATACAGCTGGCCCATCGGGAGGTCGTCGAATTGGGGTCTGACATGCTCTCCGACACTGATCCATCGTCGGCCATGAAATTATCCCCCACGTTGTATCCGCAGGCTGCGATAGGGCTGTCTGCGAGCGGTATGCGTACGCCGCCGAAAACTGAGCAGCAGGCTGACACCGCAGCATCGCTGTTACCCCAACACCCTGCCGAAAATTAACATTATTACCGACCAGGATCGGCTGGAGCCCACCTGGAGAATCGCTGGGTATGGATGAAGTAGCCGTAGCGTTAGCTGTAGCATTACTCATAGTGCTCCCGTAGGTGAAGGACGGGGTCAGGCCGGGTTGCGCGCTACGTCGACGCGCTTGATAAATATATACCTCCGGCCATCGAATGTTTGAGGAACAATCACCGGGCGTCCGAAATTAATGTCGCATCAAACTGCGGACCCGAGGACGGTAGGGAAAGGTTCACTGGAAGCAAGGTCCAAGAGGGTCCACTTGGAAGAAAGATGGACCTAAGCTTGAGCTCGAGGCCCAGACATGGTGTGAAAGTCCAACAAGTTGACTCCGAAGGACGGTGATCAGACGGATTTTGGTGCGCAAGTCATCAAAGAGAAGCTATATTTTGTCCAACGGGCAATTTCTGGTTATTGGACCCCAAAAGGGAGGCTTGAGAACCTGAGATAAATATGGCCTAGTGTGGCTTGCAGTCTCTTGAAGTCAAACAGTAACTTCAAAATAGAGCGGGCGGCTGTGCAACCTAAAGAGACAATGACATCACATCGGTTTTTTGCACACTCGCCGAGTTCGACCCGTCGCGAAAAAATATTTAGACGTTCAAAGACACGCAAGTGATCTTCAGAGGTGCGGTCAAGGCCCAATCCAGATTCCATATTGCCCTAAAAGTATGGGCGGCCTGGAATTTTGAGAGTGATTGCGGTGGAGGTTTGGAGCATCACTCAAAGCACCAACGGCGCGAGTACAAAAGAGAGCAGACCTCGTGTCCCAATGCTCACGATATCCATACCCCCAACCATACCCCACCACCGAGCCCATTCACGACGAATAATATGTTCACCAATCGAGAAAACGTCCAGTTGTCGCCGACCGCCACCACCAAAGTCGAGACCAGCGGCAACTACCCCGCGCCGCCGACGCGAAGGGGCTTGCAGCGCGCAGACAGCCAGAACACGCGCTACATGAACATGCTCCTCGCGCTCGATGGCATCCCGCGGCTGCACAATATGCTCGCAGCGTTTTTCACCTGGATCCTGCTCGCGGGGTTCATCCTCCTCCCGGGAACGTTCACGAATCTGCAAAGCAAGGAAGGAACAAACGGCGACGAAACGGAGCTGATCGATGCCGTGCAGCATGTGCCGTTGTATGTTACTCCCGCCCACGTCCTCAGGGTAGACAACTCATAGTATGTGCACCGGCAGATTCGTCATAGCCTTCGTGTGCTCCGGGATCGGCGTCCTGGGAATGCTCTGGCTGTGGTGGCGGTGGAACCAAAACTATATCTGGCTGAATAACCGCATCTTTCTGTGCGTGACACTGATTCGGTCCATTACGAGGCATACTCATGACCACGCAGTCCTGGCGCGCTGAACTCTCTCGCCGGCATCATCTCCACGCTCGTGAACGTATACAGCGCGCAGCACGGGGAATTTGCCGAGACAAGCAAGATCACGATTATAGTGACCATCGCAGCGGCACTTGTTTGCGGGGGGCTGACGCTGCTGTACAGCATGGTCATGCTTAGAAGGGTGAAGCAGGCGCACAACCGTCAGGTAGGACGCGAGCAAGCGGGGAAGCACGGCGAAGGAATCGTGGTGCGAATGAAGCGCAAAGCAAAGGAGATACAGCCTGAAGCGGGAATGATTTAGGACAGAGGGGAATAAGGACAATTAATGTAATACGACGGACCTTAATGTATACCCTGTAAGTTATGCAGATCAGTGCCGCGAGGTGTTCAAATGTAAAGTCTATGCGGAAACCATCGAATTATTGAGTTCCTGTACATTTCAAAGCGATATAAAAGTCCAGGGCGAAAGCGACGGTATGTCTGCTATGATCCGAGCAGTAATGCGACTTTCGATTCCACGTCCTTGGCGGAGAGATTGTCCAGCTCGACGTGCTTCTCTTCTCCCATCTCTACTCGCTCGGCGCTTGTCAGCCAAGTATTTTGGAACCTGGAAAGAGGACGCACCAAATCTTGCAAATACACGTGCGGGGGTCCCACTGGCCTCTCTTATAAGGACCGGTAGGTCAGGGTTATATTGTTTGATTGCAGGGTATTTGGAGAGTATGAATTGCCTGCCGGGATCGCGTAGATGAGGCAATGAAGCACAAGAGACCCCAGGGGACAGATTCACCGTGTACCCACGGACGCCGCACCGGTCTGCGAACACAGGATGCGTATTTCTCGCAGTGCAGGTGAAAAGGCTTTGGAGAACGACATGAAGGTAGCGGGTCACGGTTGTGACGGGTGATGGTGACCTTCCTTTTTCGAACCTTCTCTCCGCCAACTTGGCGCCACTGCCATTTGTGAGTAAGTTGAAAGCTGACTGCTTTTACAGATACGCGTCCGGCCGTATATGCGTCGGAACGTATCTGGGCCGGAAGTTCGTGCGTGGTCGATGCTGCCAGCTTACTCGGCCACCATGACAAGTTCCAAGGTCGGCTGGTATTACATTTGAATTCAAGAAATACGCATAAAAATACAATGGTACGGAAGGTCCAAGGATGTGATTTGGGTATCAAATTGTTTCGTGGGGTACGGTGTCGAAAGGATTTGCATCCGGTGACGGGATGTCCAGCGACCTACTAGACATTCAGTTGAATTCACCGCCGAATATTTCGCAGATGCACAACAAAAAATTGTCTGCAGGCCACAGGAGGGTTCATCTCGACCGCGTGGAGCCTCGGGAAATCAGGGGACGCGAAGAACTTGTCCACTGCTGCCCAATTCATGAGCTCGTGCCCCTTCCCTGGAAAATTGATCGTGACGCTTTCCAGAGAACGCGAAGATATTCGGAGAATGCAACTTCAGAAATCGGTCGTCGGCCGCCGCGTCCTGTGCATTGGCGCTCAATTTCGGGATTTCGAGCGTTTGGAGGTTCTTGTAGATCGAGAGGTCGAAGACGTCTATCAGGCTGACTGTCGATGCCAGATGGAGAAAAAGAGGGTGAGCGGATGAAGAGAGGGGGGAACGCCAAGCGATACCTCGAGCGTGTCGATCGGGGCCGTGCGTTTGAAGAACTGCAGCCAGGCGAGGATGTGGTGTGTGCTCTCGCCGCCCGTTGTAATGTCGTGGAGGCGGCGCGGGGGCGCGAGGTACTGTGCGCGATAGCGATGGACGGCGGCGGGGGCATCCCCGGCCGCAGGAGCGATACGAAACTTACTACGCTGCAGTCGAGGACGATACCGCGGAAGAGGTGGTGTCTGGTGCGTGGAACCCATGGTTTGCACACCAGGGAACATAGCGCAAGAGCTCGTTTGTTTTGGTAGCTGTATGAAACCGGTCCGTCGACGACGTTGTCGATGACCATATCGATTATTTCTTGCGGCATCGGTGAGATATTCCAGAAGACTGAAGAGTGCGTGTGGAAGGGAAGGGGATATTTATAGGGGAAAGAGAACAAAAGAACCAAGGAAGACATGAATGATCAGGAAAACAACGCGTTAAAAAGAAAAAAGCCCAACAAGAACGACTGAAGAGCCTTCATGTGTCAGGACTCAGGATACAGACAGTAGTTTGGGGCATCATGGCTGAGCAGAGGGGAGTAGAGGTCCAGGACCTTGAGAGCTTGGACCCGAAATTCCAGATGAAACCGGAGCTTGGACCAGGAACCTGAGGATCTTCCCTCAGCACTCCAGGGCATTGGCTTCCTAAACTCAGCGTTTTGCACGCCAATTTACAAACTTGAAGTGGCCTCGAAAAACAAACAATTTGAGCCGAAAAACTCGTCGAAAAGGTGCCGAACTGGTTCCCAAAAAGTCATTTGATGCACTAATACGAGAGACCAGAGGCTTTTGGCTTTTCCAGAGCGAAATCATAGCCCACACCCAGCTGGTGGTCCGCCTGAGGGTCATCGCCACCGACTCGGGAGCTGTTGCCAGTGTGCCGTAAGCGGAAGCATTCTTGGTTCCGTTCTTTCATATCGTTCAAAAGAAATCCTTGCGCGATAGATCCGAGTCTGAAACCCGACAAGGACCACGGACGGCCGAGGTCCGACTCGGAATTGAATGAGGCTCTCGACGGTCTGCACTTGGACTAGCGCATCAACGAAAGCAAGTGGTGCCGAACACATATTTCGGTCGAGGACGTGGATATGCCCTCGCTGGTCCGATTCTGACGTCCTTGTTTCGGACAAATGCGCTAGTTGATCTATGGTGAGTGGTCTATGGCAGGCACGATCTCGATATACTAATGAAAATGGAGCCAATTTCTTCGGTTAAACGGGTGGAGTGTCGACATGCGTCCACGTAGACGTCCTTGGTGCCCGAACGAGACTATGGAAGCCAAGTCAGCTATTTACCTCCGCAAAGTGCGGTGAATCGCATTCTCGATGCCGCTCCCGCCCAATTTCGCGTCAAACAAGCTCTTCCGCAAAATGGAGTAGAAAAACATGGCGATTGCTCTCAAGTGAGATGAAATGCTCTTGGTTGGAACGAATGAACTGATTTTTCCCTCAGCAGACTGGTAAAACAAGATACAAAACCATCGAATGATCGGTTTCATAGGAGTTCCAAGGATTTGGAGCGCGGCTGTCGCGGTTTGGCATTAAAGGAACTAGAAGAAGTGTCATTGCCTTTTATGGCCAATATGGTTCCTACATCCGCGAAAGAGAGCCGAGCCGCTTGCCGAAATCCAAAGTCCGACTGTAGGCCATATAAATTAGGCGAGCAAGAGCGACTCGGTCAGTTCTGAACTCTTTCAGCAACGCCCTCCACCGACAATGCGACTCGCGCCCACACTCGTTTTACACTTCCTCGCCACCGTTCTCCTTCCTTTTGTCTCCGCACACGCTCGTCCTGGTGGATCGCTCCATTCTTCGCAGTCGCGCAGTCTCTCCCGCTTGCAGTATCACCATCCCAGGGATCTTATTGACGTTTGCATCAAAATCCCCGGCCTCGTCGTCGATCTCCTTGGTCTTATTGGACTCGACGTCGACCTGTGTTTGTGTCTTAAAGTCAGTTTTGATGCGTCTTTCGTCTTGTTGCTGAACCACAGTCCGTAGGATCTTGACCTCTACCTCAAACTCAATTTAAATGCCACTACCGGCGATTCCACCCTCGCTGCCGTCAATGCCCTGGTAAGTGCATTTTCTTTAATGTTCGCCGCCTTTCCAATCCAATTCTCAGATCGGTGATTCCGACCCTCAAGATAAGAAATGTTATGTTCTCCCGCCACACGCCACTCGCGACTGCTCCAACGAGGATCCCTGCGCGTTTACTTGCGATCCTGGGTATACCCTGAGCCCTGACGGTACCAAGTGTGTATGCGTAAGTACATTCGCCCAAATATTCACCTTTTCTTCTCTTCCTTTGCATATATATATATTCTGCTGCTCTTGTTGCGTGTGCTCGTTTGTCTTTTCGGACTTCCCTTTGCGCGTATTTTCTCTACCCGGCTCTCCTGCTCATCTTCTTTGTTCACTGTATATTTTCTGAGCGTTTTCCGAGTGTTTTCGCTTCTATTGGTTTTTTCGCGCATCTCCACCCTCCCGTTCAACCTCTTCATTTTCTTTCACGCATATATTGATGCCCCCATCTTCTTAAACTTCATCTCTGACTCTTTTCCTTTATAACTAGGCCTCCTGCCCGTCTGCGGCCGCTCGTTCTCTAAGATCGCGTAGAGCCGAGCTCTCTACATACGCAGAGGCCAAGGCCTATTGTGGAAAGGCCGAGGTTTGCGGCGTCCCCAATTCCACTTCCGATAATCCCAAGAAGAAGTGGGAGTGCGTCGACGTCACAACAAGTTCCGACAGCTGTACGCGCCGCTTTTATTCCAATCCTTTTTTATTTGTTGTACTTACAATGCTTCCCAGGCGGCGGATGCGTCTACGATCATTCGTTCACCGAAGCTAAGGGCCCACGAGGCTTTGACTGTGGCAAGGGCGGTAGCTGCCAGAATGGAAAATGCGCACCCTCCGTCAGCCCGGTCGCTCCCGTTCGTGTGCCTGCCGGTCACAAATCGCACCGCGCTTTACTCGGTGGGTTACTCGGTGGCAGCGATCCACTCGGCGGCGTCGGTTCCACTGTAACCGGCCTTGTCGGTGGCCTCACCGGCTCGAACGCGGTGGACAAGCTAACAGGGCTCCTCACCGGTGGGATGTCCGGCCCTCCCCCGGTGGTTGTGACGCACCCAGCGCCAAAAACGCCTTGGTCAGCATCAACGCTGTAGTCGGCAATCCAACCATCGCAACCGTGAACGCACTGATTGGGCAGCTCACGGGCCTCGAGGCCGCGTGCGGTGGTGGCGCCGGTGGCGGCCTGCTCGACGGTCTTCTGAGCGGTCTGAATGATATACTGAACGCTTTACCTGGCGCCTCCGACGACAAATGCCTCAAGGTTAGCGTGTGCGAACTTCTCCACGCCGATGTGTGCGGGACGCTGGGAGCAGCCCTCCAGAACCTGCTCCAGAGCCTCGTCAACAGTTTGGGGCTGAACGAGATGTGCCCCGGTGCATCCTCTCCCCCTCCAAGTGCAGCGGCTTCATCCGACGCAGCTCCTTCCCCGACTCCATCTCCCGCAGCGACACCATCTCCTTCCGTTGCAGCTCCACCTGTTGCAACTCCCTCCGTTTCACCATCTCCGTCCGCTGCAGCCTCCTCCGACGCAGCTTCACCGTCCTCATCCGCTGCAGCTTCCTCCGACGCAGCTTCACCGTCTTCATCCGCTGCAGCTTCCTCCGACGCAGCTCCTTCCCCGACTGCATCCTCTGCCGCTCCGTCCTCGTCACCTTCCGCCACCACCGCTGGCGGCGCCGGTGATTGTGACGCATCCAGCGCCTTGGTCAGTATCAAGGCCTTGGTCGGATCCAACCCAATCATTGCCAACGTCAACGTAGTGATTGGGCAACTCACGGCCCTCAAGACCGCGTGCGGTGGTGGCGGCGGTAGCGGCCTGCTCGACGGTCTTCTGAGCGGTCTCAATGATATACTGAACGCTTTACCTGGCGCCTCCGACGACAAATGCCTCAAGGTCAGCGTGTGCGAACTTCTCCACGCCGATGTGTGCGGGACGCTGGGAGCAATCCTCCAGAAGCTGCTCCAGAACCTCGTCGATACTTTGGGACTAGACGCCGTATGCCCCGGTGCATCCTCTCTTCAATCAGGCCCTGTCTCTGATGCGTCCTCGGGCTCTGGCGCTCCCGGCGGCCTCGATATTTCCCTAAAGCGGCACGCCTTCCGGACGCGAAGCGGACACTTGGCACAAGCGGACATGTCTCCCATCCTCTAGTAATTGCCTCTTGCATCTTATTCTTCGCATCTTCCGTGGGTTTCCCGTCGATTTCAAGTCCCAGATAAACTGCTAACCTTTGCTCAGTACCGTGCCGCCCGCGCATGTTTCGCCTCTTGTCTTGTGCAAAGTCCTCTTTCGCCTTTGATATTTTCACTTACTGCACCCACCCCACTTTGTACTTAAGAAGAGACGAGTCGCATGGACGCTTCCTCTCCCTTTCTTCAGGGTGTCCTCTCCTGCCCCGTCGCGTCCTTGTACTTCGCTATTGATTGTTGTTTGAACGGACTCTTCTCTGGCGCGTGTTCAGATTTTTGTAACTTCAATTATGTCGATTCCTGACAACCGCCGTCCCTTAATCAAAGGAGCGTAATTAAAGTACACAACATTCTCAGCCGAGCAAGGTTCGTGGCGAGAGCGGCCCGAGCGGCCCGAGTCCATGCCTGGTGTAAGCAGGCACAAACACGGGTTTGGTTTTTCGCGCCTCGACCTCTGCCCTCGACGCATTGATGCATCACGGCCTGCAAATATTGGCGTTTCCCCACCCCCGCTCCTGTTCCCTTTGCTTACTTTCCCTCTATGTGCGTATCACACTCTCAGGCGGCCAGAGGTGTGCAGTTTGGGTTGTTGGGTTCAAACTTTGGGTTGACGCACGCCACCTTCAAATCATCCTGTGCGGAAATGTCGCCAGTAAATGCGGCCCTTCTGCCCGATCCACCTCAACGCTGGCAGCTCCTTTGTTAGCGGATAGCTGATCTCTCGCTTCATGCCTCAAGGTACCAAAGACTCGCCTGATCAACCAAATCAGTCAGCATCGGCGTCCTTGGGCGTCCCCCTCCAAGGTACGGCCGACCAGATGTTTGGTTGACACTGTACATATCGGCGTTACGACTATTCGGCGGTCTTCTGAATTTTCTCATCAATTGCGATACGGACGGGTTCAGCCGTCGAAATATGTAACGGTATGGTCCGCACATGTAACCATGATGTCGTTTATTTTCGCGAGTTTCGCTTCCATACCATTTACCATATCCTCCTCCTCCATGAGCAACCACGCACTCGTCTTTGGAGCTAGTGGAATTTCCGGCTGGGCAATGACGAACACCCTCCTCGATGGTTATCCTACCCCGGAGCTCTTCTCCAAGGTCTCAGCTCTCACTAATCGCCTCTTCCCACCCGAAGTCGCACAATGGCCACCGAGCGACAAGCTGCAGGCCATCAGTGGCGTGGATTTGCTTCAACAGGGTGGCCAGTAGGCGTTCGAGAATGAGCTGCGCAGCAAAGTCACCGATGTCGAGAGTGTTACGCACGTGTACTTTTTCGGTAGGTGCATCCCAAAGTCCTTCAGAAATATGCCGAGAATTTTTGCGTAGCTTTCATTCACAGCGACGACTTTGCTGTGAGTCCACGCACTCGAACGTATAACCGAAAGATTGATTTCTATACATCGGCACAACCAGGAAGAGAGCAAGATTAACGTAGAGATGCTCAAGCGGGCCATTGGCGCGATCGAGAACTTGAGC